>PVHY01020678.1:0-25088 GCA_004024945.1 Uropsilus gracilis
ATCTATCTATCTATCTATCTATCTATCTATCTATCTATCTATCTATCTATCTATCTATCTATCTATCTATCTATCTATCTATCTATCTATCTATCTATCTATCTATCTATCTATCTATCTATCTATCTATCTATCATCTATCTATGGCTAAGTCTCACTATTTTTGCCCGTGGAACTGCAGGCTCTTGTTGCCCAGGGTACCACAGACTCAAGCAATCCCCAGCCTCAGCTTCCTAGGTAGCTGGGATTACAGGTGCGCACCACCATACCCAGCTATTTTTTTTGAAACTAGATCTCCCTATGGGCCCCAGGCGGGACTTGAACTGTGATCCCTAGCCCCGGCCGCTTCTTAGGCTGAAGCTTACAGGCACGGGCCACCATGTCTGGCATTAAATTCTTATTTTGATTTTTCCCTTGCAAGCCATTTTTTGAGCCTGTTGCTTGGTATTAATAAATATAATTTTATTTTTTTAAATACTTTATTTATATATGAATTTCACATCTCTGTGACCTCTGGGGTTCCCCCCACCCCCGACCATTCCTACCCTATACCCCCCATATACTTCACTTTAGTTGTTGGCTTGTTTTAACTTTTCTTCTTGGATTTTCAGTTATATTTCCCATGTCCCATATAGTAGTGAAACCATTTGGTTTCTGTTTTTTTTCTTTTTGACTTGTTTCTGCTAATATGAATTCTTCTAAGTCCATCCATGTTATATACCACATCTTTTAAATTCAAAGTTTAGAGATATTTTTTTTAAATAAAAATGGAAACTACACAATCCAGAGGTACCTCTTTCTAATGCTTGCCCAAAGAAGATGAAAACTCTATTATAAAAAAGATGTTTTTACTCTATGCTCACACAAATACCCCACAATTTCCAGATATGGAACCAACCTACATACCCTCTGACAGTCAAAGGATATAGTTTTAAGAATTATCCTGGTTGAAATGTTAAGATCGATCTCTCGCTCTCTCCCTCGATCTATAGTTTCAGAAAATATTCAATCATTAACACTTTAACTATTTCTTCTACCCTGTATTCCTATTTATCTGAGATTTGATTTATACATATGATAGAAATTTTACTACATATAGTAATTCTTATGGTTGCTGAACTTTAGGATTTACTTTTGTTTTTCTCAACCAGCTAGGATATAACAAGAATCCAATAAGGTATTGAGGTATTTGAAACTAGTCCATTTTTGGTGAACCTTTATACTTAAGATTTAGCCTTTTTGCATCCCAGTTGATACAAATTTCATTCACTGAGCCTATTAAACATTTTGCAACTCCACAAAACCACCATACTTTTTAATCTGTAAATATTTCAAGCATTAAAGAGCCCAAATTACTAGGATTTTCCCCCTTCTTTTCTCTCTTATTTGTGCCCTATAATAATTCCTCCTTGACTCAGTACCTTTCTAAAAATTGAAATGTATAGATAACATGGATGGACTTAGAAGAAATCATATTAGCAGAAACAATTCAAAAAGAAAAAGACAGAAACCAAATGGATTCACTACTATATGGCACATGATAAAAACAAAAAGCCATGTAGAAAAGTCAAAACAAGTCAACAACCAAAAAAAAAGTACACAACTTGGTGGGGGGCGGGTGTGGTGGGACAGGATGGGAACGGTCGGAGGGGGGTGAACCCCAGGGATCACAAAGATGTGAAATTATATATAACTAAATTATTTAATATTTAAAAATTAAATGCATATATTTTTAAAATATATTTTTTTTTATACAGTCAAGTAGAAGTGTTAGTAAGAAACAACCTAATCTGCCACTAGGATGTCAATTATTATTAAGATGGTGCAACAAATAAGGAATGGAGTTTGGCATTAGGTATTCTCAGATTGAGTCCTGGTTTTTTCTATCTAGAAGTAGCTAGAATACTATGATTACGTACACAGTGTTGAAGACAGACTGATAGGCACTTTTATATGTGACGTTGCATGGTTTTCTTTTCGTTTATATCACACTTTCAGATTCACTATTTGTTTCCATAGTTATATAATTTGGGAAGCACAACTTTACACCTTGACTTGCATACATGATTGATTTAGCCACTACACTGACACAAAGCTTGCTGAGTCTCCTCCCCCATCCCACCCTCTTCCCATTAACCATCAGATTTTCCAGGTTTAGAGTAAATCTCATGACATTCTGCCAGTTTGTCAGACAACTTGGATAGCTTTATCTTTGCCATATAGCTTTATATATAAGTAGGAATATATCAGTCTCTAACTGTGTTGGTATGGTAAAAATAAATATATTTAGCAATTATAAGCATTTAGTGTAAGTTAAGCTGTAAGTAAATGCTAATCATTTCTTTTTTCTCACTAGTTAAATGGAGATAATATGACTTCCTCTTTGGTTTGTATTAAGAAATGGTGATTTTAATAAGAAAAATAATATCCTAGCACTTAGTACACATCAAATGCTGTTACTATTATAGAGTATATAGTAAATAATAAAGGAAGATATTAAGAAATATATTTTCCTCTTACAGTATCCCTAACTCCCTTCTTTTTTAGCAGATTGCCTGTCAAATTCAGAGTTAAAGAAAGTCTGATTGATGTACAGATTTTTATTTTTAAGATGATTAGATGTCACCAAAATAAAATTAGAATCCTTAGGAAATTGAATGGTCTTTTTCAGAGTATTGGAAGGCACTTTTCCATAACCACATGATTGATCATGCATGATCTAAAGAGAAATTGTGTTTGCTACAAGTCAGAGGTCAGCGACCAGCAGGCAATTATATATTTCCAAAGAAAACATTTTAAAGAACCTTTAAATCTTAATGCATTAATCATTTTTATTATTTTTCTTAATTGTATAAATGTTCTTTTAGTAGATAGGAATAATTTTTTTGAAAATAATGATTATAGATCACTTTTGTAAAACGTTCGCTGTATATTTTTCTATCTAGCTACAGAGTGAATATAGCCATAAAGTAGCAGATTGGTATAAATAAAAGGTGTTACACTTGACACTATTTTTTCTAAGAATTTTAATATAACTGGGAAAAACAAATCAAATGGGTATGAAATTATTTTCTGAGTAGATAATAATAGATTTATATACAAAAAATAATGTATGGGTTGAAAACATAAAATTTGGAAGAAACAAAAGAAACAAAATATTTGTATATTGTGATTTCAACAACTACATTTTGAGTGATTAAAAATACCCACAATAGTTTACCTTATCTTCCAGTCATTGAACATAAAAAATAATAAAATACAAACATGAACAGCTGACTTCAATACATTTAACAGAGAATTTAGAAATATGAAAAATGTAGATGCATAACATTATTCTAATCATATATACATATATATTTAAACTTAAATGTAAAATACAAGTAGAAGATACCGAATGGGAGGCATTTTAAATAAGATGTATTGCTCAAGATATTAAAAGGAAAAGAATAGCACAATAACCACCTAATGGTTCTATTACTTAGCTTAAGTTCTATGCAAGTATATAATCTTTGTGATTTTAGTTCATCTTTTTCCATGTTTATACATTCCACTCTAATCAGTTAATCGGTTTCCTGTTTATTTTTATTCTCATATGCCCTGAAACATTTACTTCTCATAATTATATCCTTAAAATTATATATTATGTTTCATTCTTTTAACTTAATGAAGATATAATGTCCTTTACATTGTAACTTCTCCTATTGGGTTCCATATATAAGGAAATTAGAATTTGCCATTCCATCATGGCAAGTAAGATGTTGAAGAGATTGAAACATTCACTTTGCAAAGCCATCTCTTCTATTTGTCAAGTTTTCAAGTTTCCATTGATTTGCTTCTGATTTGGTCTGTTCTTGTCTTCTTGCACAAATAGCACATTATTTACATAACTTTTATGATTCTTGGTAACTGGCAAGAGAAAACTTCAATCTTGTTCTTTAAAACTTGTTTTGATGAATAGGACAGACAGCACCATGGCTCTTTATAAACCATTTTCGATATGCCCTGACCTTGGATAGTCTTCCATCACAGGTATTTTTGTGCTACCTGAATCCAGCTTGTCAATATAGAGAAAAGCAGAAATAGATCCTAACCAAATATTTTCTGGAATAAAAGCATACATGACCAGAACCATAGTCTTAAAAAAAAATGGTGCAACTGATTCAATAAATCTGCTCTAGATTTTTTTCCTGTAGAAACAGCCTGAATCTATTCACTACCGAACATGAGATGCTACAAACTTGCTTGTCCCTGGCTTGCTTTCTTCAGTCTCTAGATTTTTTCCATATATTTCCTTTAAAATCGCTGTCACAAAGCAAGGTTGTACAGATGGTTTTGGAGAACTCAACTGAAAATTCCTATTAGTTTTTTGTTCTTGTGTACTTGTGCTGTTTTTCTAGTTAATCACTGATACACAGATATATACAAGCACCTCATGCATACATCCATAAACACACACACACACACACACACACACACACACTCTAATTATCTGGAATTTTTACTAGCAAAAATCTCAACTTTACAGATTATCAGATCGCATCTTTATATCTGTGAACTGAAACCACTCCTTTATTTCAGTTTTATTATAACCACTCAAAAATTTTAATTTTACATAAAAAACAATATATATTTTAGATTTGTTCTAGGTGACTTATGTTTTCTTATTGTTCCCAGTGACAATTTCTTGTTAGCTGAAAATAATTGAACATATGTCAATCTAATATTTACCAATATTGCTAATGCTTTTAGTCTCTTTGTTTTTCTAAGTAGACTGTCATATATCCATAGTCTGATAGTTCATTATCCCTTAAATTTCTATACCCCTGTTATTTTTCTTACAATGATAGACAGGAAATTGATGACATAATAGAATGAACTAGGTGACAATAGATTTGATATTTATTAGTTAACACACTTAATAAAAATTATTGTTTATTATTAATTAAATGCTTTGTTATTCAATGTGTGCACAGTGATTTTGTAGCACAGAAATTATTAATGTAATTAAATTGGTGAGTGATTATTTATCATTTATATGTTCCATCTGATTAAGTAATCCTTCCATAATAAACACATTCTTTAGCATTTCTCATATTTTACATCTCCAAATGAATGTGAGAAAAATCCACTATGATTTCATTTAAAATATATTTATAATTTTGTTTTTACATAATGGAAATTATACTGGGTAAATGATTCTCTGGACTCTAGTTTTCTGATTAATTAAAGATATATTTTCATTTTTATTACTAATTTATATTTTCTAATATAATTTGTATTTTTCCTAATATTAACATGACTATATGACTATATTTCAGGTTGCTGTCAATGATCTCATATAAAAACTCAGAGTTTAAAATACCTTTTAGTACATGACTGTGTTTGTTACTCATTTGGATATTTCTATAACTTTTTCCTCAGCTTTTTTGCATCTATTTTTATATTTTTATGCATTGCAGTCAGAATTTATGCTTTTTAGTATTGCTATTTTACTGATTATGCTTTAAATGGCCAAGGCTGTATTATTTAAAAGGACATAAAATTACCAACTCTTTCAGAATTTGTTTATGTCTGTCACATGATTTTTCCCCCTAGTCTTCCATTTGAATAAAATTGTAACCCTTTAAAAGTCTTGGGTTTAAGATGCATGCCAGACAATGCTCCCTACATTGTTCCTTCTGGGACTACAGCCTTTTTACTCAGCCTCTATGTGACTTGTTAATCAGTCTATTAATTTTATAGAAATAAACAAAGCAGGTGACCTACATCTTCCTCCTACCCTCCATTCCCTCTTCTTTCTTTCCTATTTAACTCCTGGGATTGAGGAGCTCAGCTATATATAATTTTTTTAAAAAGAAACATGTTTTATCAACATTTTTTTGGTATAATTTTATTGTATAATCTTCAGGATATATAGCTTGCCATGTTGTTAAAAACAGAGGACAATGAGAAACGCTTTTGATGTTTGGTCTCTCCGAAGAATTAAACATACACACACACACATGAAAATTCAAACACTTTCCTAACCTTTTAAGTTATGTACCTGACACATCTCTGTAAATAAAAACCTATTTAGTCTTATAACTTTAATGAAAGATGAAAAGCTCATGTTGATTTTTCTTAAGTTGAGATAATCCAAATATGATTTTTAAAGCACTTTTCTAGAAATGAACCTTTCAAATTTTCTTCCTCAGTGCCTATTTTTAAACTAGTATCATTCCTTTAAAATCACTTTAGTTTCAGAAGGAGGTAATATTCCTATGTTTGGGCATTTTTGACAACACCAAAAGTCCCAAATCAAAGTTATAGCAAACACAAGACCAACTGAAAGGGGTGGGGTTAATTCTTGGTAACAACTGTCTTCATATTGCATTACTTAAAGAATTACATTCATTACTGACTATCAAGATAAAATGACAACTATAATAAAGGGCTAATATAAAAGATGTACTGAGAATGCAAGTCTTTTTCTCTATCCATATATGTAACTCAATTCTAAAAATTGAATTGTAACCACAATCTAGTCTTTCTTAAAGAAGAAAACCAAACAAGAACCCTGACATTGTCCCTAAATATCTTTATACTGACTTCAGTTAACCAGGCACTTTTATCTTCAATGATCTTATTTGTTCTTCTGATGATATAGATAAATGGAAATATTATTATTTGCATAAATGACAGAGTGAACTTCAGTAAAGTCCATAATATCCTCCAAGTCTATTATTTCTTTAGCTATGGTGAGGAATTGTCTTGGAGTCATTGTTTTCTTATATTACAAACAATGGCCAGCTCAAGTGTTCCAAGTTTTAGGTCAATTCTGAGGAGTCTAATAAGGAGACCACTGTAGAGTGGGTCTAACAGAAAGGCATGTCCTTTTAACATCACTCTACAACTAATCAATAAAGTAAATGTACTATTACACTATTGATTTGGATTTAGTCAGCAAATCCTGGATGTGAAATCATGTTGAAAGTCAGAGTGCCTTCTCTTATAATCAGGGTTAATAACTGATACAAGTACTTTTTTTGAGTATTGTGGTTTTCATTAGGATTTTGTTAAATAGTTTCCACTGAAAATATTGGATACTGGGTTATTTTAAATATAAGAAGCAATAATTATCACTTTAAATCATTTCTTCTTATTTATTGTCCTCCTCCTCTCTAATTAAAAAAAAAGACATACTATGGCAATAGAAAGTAAAACGTTCATAATTGCAATATAATGACATTCTAATGGTAGCGCTAAGTTACAAAAAATATATAGTTGAAAAAATTATAAAAGCATATGTAATGCACTGTGTTATTTTTAATCAATCAAATCAGTAAAATCATTCAAATTGTGTCTAAAGGGGAGAAATTACTATTGACAATGTAATGAAAAGTAAATTTCTACTTCAAATTATACTAACAAACTCTTTGTTTTTAGTTGCTCTTGTATTTGTATGTATTTTCCATTCAACTCCCAGTAAAGACTGTAATTGTTATCACTCAAGCTATTCCCCATGTAGGAACTTAGGCAGATGTGATGAACGCAGTGATATCAGTGTTATATACCAATGCAGTAATATCAGCATTCCTCTCTCTCATGCCACTGTACACTAAGCTGTAAGTTATAGTCAGTCAAAATTTGGTTTAAATCATGTGGATACCAAGTGACAAACCAATTATAGAAAACTGAAATTCTTGCACTGTTTGATGATAATACATAATGAAACAGAGTATGGTAATGGATTATTACTGACATAGGAACATAGACTATAAACTGCAAATCAAATTCAGCAAAATGCAAGAGAGTCACAATATTGCCTAAAATTTACAAGCTGTGCTATCAAACTTGCAGAAGATACACAGTTATCTCTTTTTCTAGAATACTACCTGCTGTCCACTTTGGTCTTAATATTTTACACAGTTATACCAAGGCAGTGCCACTTATGATTCCATGTTCTAAGGGAGTCTTAGTGAAGCAATTGTACTAAAATATATTTTTTATATTGGACCCTCTTACGTCACAATATAGAATGAATCTAAAAAGACAACGGATATGGAACTTATGGAGATCTTTATGTAAACTCCATACCTCACCCTGAATTTTCCCCTCAATAATACAGGATTTACTAATTAGTGAGTCATACTTGTTCCCTTAACTATCAAATACCCTGGAGTGATTTCTCATCTCCCATAGAAATTGACTTAAAAGTTTGACAGATCATGTTCACTAAAATGACACAATAATTCTCCTTTAACATGCTTTCTTGTATTGTGACCTTGAATTTTTCCAATAAGAGGTGAAGCCTGTTTTATATCTTTTTGAACCTGCATCATTCCTGTGACTACTATGACCAATGTAATTAAAAATGAAGGGGCATTCTAGTGCTTCTAAGATAGATCACTAAGAATTCTAGATGGCATCTTCCCTTGCACTGAGGAGAAAGCCTAGCAACAGAAAAGTGATTGTGAACGCACATGCTGTAAGAAGTCTGAGATAGAAACATAAAGAGGCTACCCTGGAGAGAAAGAAAGAAATATCTTCCTAACACTGAACTATTCTAATTATTTTAACTGAGTCACCATCTATTCATAAAAAGACATCCTTTAAACCCAGTCCTCATCTCACTCCCTGCCCCCCATATCAAAGTACATGGTATACAGAAAAGCCCGTGCACAACTGAGGGATACCCAGGAACCCTAATTTGTTAAGTAGCGTATTCCCTAATGGGGTATCAGATACCCACCTCACAAATACAAATGAAGAAGAACTTTAAATGTGGAAGATCTTTAATGGAATTAGTATGCACAGTAAAGAAGAAAGAATATACCTACTAACAGTTTCCCAGTAAAACCCCCCAAATTACCCATCCCCTCTTGGGAAAATGCTCAAATTGCATCTGCCCAAAAACTGTCTACATTTAAGGTAATTGCTGGTAAGGAACCACAGATAAAATGTTATGAAGATGCCAGAAATCTGGGAAAAATGAGAGAGAGAGAGAGAGAGAGAGAGAGAGAGAGAGAGAGAGAGAGAGAGAGAGAGAGAGAGAGAGAGAGAGAGAGAGAACGCATTATCACAGCACAAATCAAGAGAACAGCTGCCATTATCTCTGCCAAAGAAAGCCTTGCCATGTGTCTCTCAACCATAGGTCTCTCTGAAGTCTCTCAAGTGTCTCTACATGTCTCCTCTAGGTTCCTGGCTACAAGTTGAAACTGGAAAATCAAGAGTCTGAGCCTGTTTAAGTTCATGAAGAAGTCAAACAGTGCTAGTTCTCTCTTCCTTTAGTTTCCAGCAACCTCCATTCAGGAAGTTAACTGCTAGGAGTTGTAATCCTTGACACCTGATATCTCCTCAGTGTGGAGATGCTGTGAGTACCCCAGGGGTCAAAGTTCATGCAGGGCATCCTTAAAGGGCTCAGAGTTGGCTCATCACCAGACATCAGTCCAGCACATTTTTGGAGCAATTGTTTGCGTGCATATTAGGAATTCTGTGCATGTTTTAATATTTTCAATTCAGCAGTGACAAAGGGTTCAACGTAGAGTTAATGAATCTTCTTTTCCTAACTACTGCAGGGACTAGGGCCAGATACAATGGTTAGGTCAGTGTGATGATTTTGGTTCTTGAGGCTGACACAGAAAGTGGGTCTCTCCTTCCCTAACATCATTTACCAAGAAAAGTTGTGCTGATCACAAACTGACTGGTGATGGCAGTGACTTTCTAGATTTTGACAAGATAGGAAAGAATGTCTTCTTTTGGATCTACGTACTTCTGGCATGCCTGAAAAACCCAGGGTTCGCCTGAGGAATAAAACTACCAACATTACTAAATCCCCACTAGAAAGAAGCTGTTCCTGTAGCATTTAATTGGAACACATTTGACAAGACTCACTTCCTCTCATTAGAAGCTAATACTATCACTATGTTCAGAGAGCCCTTTGAAAAACATATTAGTGTGGCAGGCCACTCCTTGCCCCTCCTACAGATAAGCCTGACTAGTTTGGAATAATCTTTGAAGGACTGGGCTGACAACTTCAGATCAAAGTGCTTCTAATTTATAGCACAGAGCTAGGAGGGAATGCTCTGTCTGTAAGGCCAGGGAAAGAAAGCAAAAGTTGAAGTAAATGAGCTAGGAGTACTGCAGGGGAAATCTCCATTACACTCAGAAGTTTGTCTAATGCTAGCTAGTAACAGCTAAAATGAATGCATTATTAAAAAGCATTTTGAAAACAACAATATTTAATATATGTGAACATGGACCTTTAGATGGCAAATTATGGGCAGATCAAGAAAGCCAAGGAGGGCTGATCCTTCATCTTTTCCCCCATGGTCCCTCAGACTTGTTATCAAGTTGTTAAGCAGATGCTTTGTTCTCTAAATTCTAAGAGGACTCACTCTCAGGAGAGACTTCATGAGGAATTTTCAAGTTTGGATTTTTCCAGATTTGGGAAAAGATCTGGAATTTCGACTAAAACTTGATCATGAATGTATCAACCTCCTTCAATCTATATTTTCAAAAGGAGTCTCTCTTTGGGAAGTGTCCAGGTCCAAAGTTGAGAGGTCAATTGTGTTTTGGATGGTTCATTATACTGAGTTTAGAACTGACTTCTTTCTGCCCTCCTTCTCTAAATTACTTCCCTTTCCCTCTACTATTTGCTAGCATGGTTTTTATTTCATTTTCCTCAATAGAATTTATTCATATTTTCTGTGTGGGAAGAATCTAAGTTTCTCTAAATATAAGTAGCAGATGAAAGCTACCTAGTATATGTACTTCACACACTCCTTATTTAAATCATTTCAATATGTTAATACAGAATTTTTTATAAAATAGAGTCACATATGCATAATCATTAATATTAGCAGCAAATTTTGGAAAAAAAAAACCCACTTACTTAGAATGATCTGAAACTCTTAGAGAAAGTATAAAGATTGCACTAGATCATTACATTTAAAATAGACAATGCCCCCATATTTGTATGTGGCTTATATACAAATTACCAGATATAAATTAATAAAATAAATAAAAAACTGGAGATAAAGTCATAATTGTATCAGCAATTCATGTGTTTAGATTGAAAGATAAATAAAAAAATAGGTGAGATAACACATTCTAATTCTATAATTAAAATTTCAATATTTTAATAGCAAAATAGCAGTTTTAGATGGAAATAGTTTTGTATAAATTGAAATAATAGACATGTTCTTTTTAATAATATGCATGATAAATTATTGAGAGAAAAGGTAACATGATATAGTGAGTTCATTTCATTTCTTCCACAAATCTGACTTTCCCCTGTCTCCCCCTTTCTACCTTCAACCATTTCCCCTCCACACCCACTTCAGGTTTCTACTTTTTATAATTTTAATGTAGCACAGCTTCAATCATTAAGGACATCATTCACCTAAGAGTTTCACAGAGTGTCACATAAAAAGCATATTTTCTTCCAAAGACAATTTTCATTAAATGGTATTTAAATTAAGGGAATTAAACAGTACTGGTTTGATGACTTGTTTTCTTCTAAGACTTTCATGAAGGCACTAATTCACATTTATTTACATTTGTTTACCTTGCTGTGAGGAAATTTTAATCAGTACACTAAAATCATCTTTTTATTGACACTACATTCTCACCAGTTGGTAGGCTTCATGCTTTCTCTTTTAATAGAAAGATTCATATATTTAATATAAATAAGTTTATATTCTTCTGTCATATGTGCCATATGTAACAACAAATAAAACAAATATTTATATGACTCTACAGAATGTGAATTTATTTTCTTATACCCATGAATCTTTATAGACAAGCTAAGTGGTATGTTGAAAAATATTTAATAGACACTACTAAAAGAAATTAAAAATGTTACAAAGAAGAAAACAAAGTCTTGCTTGCTTTTTAAAAAATATTTGCCAATTTCTGTGATGTAAAGTCTTCTAAAATGACATTTCTTTGAAGTTACCAAGCTGATATCACAACATATGGCTAGAAAATTGAGCATATTATCTAAACTTTTCTGGAATGCATACAACACAATTCAAGTCTGTTAATCACATACTTTTCAAACAATAAAACACCAAAAGACACCATAGAATATAAGAATGTTAAATAAACTAATGAGACTCAACAATTGAGGTATCAAATCAAATTACCTCATTTTCATTTTTTGGTCATGTTTTTCTGTGTATTTCTCTGTTTTACTTCTGTCAATTGGTGTTGGTGTTGCTATTCATTTAATATTTACAAACTAAAATGTTTAACTTTTTGATTGTTTGAAGCAACTGAAGATTCTCCAAAGTGTGTAAAGGTGCAATTATTTGGTAATTAAAAATGTTTGATTATGAGAACATTAATGAATGGCAATAGATAGTTCACATTTACAGGAAATTTATAGTTTTAAATAACAAAGTGAAAATTTACCTGAAAGAATGCATATTCATCATTTGCATAGCTAGCTCATCTGATCCAATAGTGTAATAGGTATGCTACTCAAGAGGTAATACAAAAAATCTATTAACCTAATTCATCATAATCAAGAAGTAATAAAAGTATAATTCCAAAATATCAGCTACTGACACATTTATTTTAATAACCTTCTATATATATATATATATATATATATAATTAAGTCAATCATAAAATAACCTTTCAAAATTCCACACCAACAGAAATTTCTTCCCATCCGTATGCATATATTTGCCTATTTTAAGTTCTATATCTCTCTAGTCTTCAACTAAATTGAAAATAAAATTCTCATCTTGTACATTGTTGCATGACTTCCATTTCTAGACCTTTATACTGAGGTCTTACCCTGATCTTAGCATTCTATTTCATATGGAATATCTTATCCAGTTCAAGCTGCTTTTCTAACTGGAGTCAGTTCTCCTAATCCTATGACTTGTTTATTTCCTTTCCTCCCAATTCTGTTTACTGGTTCCACAGTCATTAGCACACCGTGTTTGTAGCCAGCAGAGTTAGTTCTGCAAGGAAGTAGCAGAGAGTATCCTTGGCATCAGGCATCTGGGTATAATCACTGAGCCCTGAATTTATTTATATACATATATTTTTGCCCCAGGAAATAAACATGTGTAATTCTCCCATTAAAAAAAAAGAACGACTCCACCAACCTTGAGAAGACTGTCAAACACAAAAGGAATTTCTTCTTTTCTATAAGAAAGGAAATAATATGGAAATGATAGGTGCTGTGTAATCTTCAAATAATAAAATACATTTACAAATGTTTTGAAGCACTTTCTCCTTTCAAAGTTTGTCAAGGTATGTTACTTCATTTTATTACTTGGCAGGCGGACATCCTTAAGCAATATGTTGAATAGTAGAGGATATTCCCTGAACAATTATTTAGTCTCAAGAAGATGTGACTGGAGTGAAGCTTGCCTCTAACAAATTAATAATTATGGCAGCATTTCTGAGTGTTAGGTTAAATTATTTCAGGGATAACCCCAAAATTCGAAAGACTGCTTTAAGATAAGAAATATAATAATATGATAGACAAAAGCAAAAATTTGAGACATAATGATCACAAGAGGAATCTATTTAAATTAGGATCTTATTAAAACACTAAATAGGTTTCCCTTTTTGTCTAGTTAAAAAAAAAGTATCCAAGAGTTTATGTAAGCATATGTAAACTATTGTACACATACATACACACACGAAGATAGTTAATAATAGGAAAACATATCCAGTTGTGACTGGCACACGTATGAGCATTATTTTGATATTTTTGCATCCAAAGGAAATGTAAAAAACTGAAATCATGATGTGTAGAAAGTCTATTCCAGGTTTATCATGTATTCAGAAATGTTACTTTATAAAGTTTACCATAATTAATCAAGTTGCTAATAGAAGATCACAAATACTATAAAGCATAGTAAAACTATGATGAAATCTAAGAAATTATCTTAGCTCAGGATACTACCAAACAAGATAATAATTTAGTGGTTTATAAACAATGTGCATTTATTTCTGATTATTCTGGAAGTTGGGAATCTGATATTTGGACGACAGCACAGTTAGATTCTATGAGAACCTGAGTTGTTGGCTGTGGACATTTTTTTTTCTTTTTCTTTAGTATTGAAGCTGATTTGGTAGTATTTTGTTGATGATTTCTGTATCAATGCTCTCTGGGTTATAGTCTCATCTATTTGTCTTTATGACATCTTTGATCAGAATCACTGTAATGCTGGCTTCACTGAATGTGTTTAAAATATTTCCTTACTTTTCCGAAAAGTAAAATAGGGAAATAGTCTAAACACATTCATATATATATATATGCATGTATAAATGCATATATATGTGTGTGCATATATATATATATATATATATATATATATATATAGTTGCTAAACAAGGACATGTACTAATTCTGTTCTGATAGAATTTTGGTATAAATTTGGTATTAATTCATTAGTGAAACTATGATTCTGAACTTTTCTTGGGTAGGCTTTTGGCTGCTGTTTAAGTTTGATTAATTGTGAAGTCTATTATAGTTTGCTGTTTCATCTTCATTTACTCTTTAGATGCATGCATTCAAGAATTTATCAATTTTTTTTGTGTTGTCCAATAGCTTACTTTACAGAAATTTGACATGAAGTTATAAAATTCATTTGAAACAATAGAAGCATTTAGTAGCAAAAACACTATAAAAAAGAACACAGATGGAGGAATCATCATGTTTCCCAAATCTAAACTGCCTAAACACCAAGAGAAATTAAGAGAGTTTAGATTGGAATAGAACTGAGAGACAGGATATAAAACTACACAGAACAGAAAACCCAATTATGACAATGGGTCAAGAACTTACAATGGGAGAAGGAAAGTGTTTGCACATATGATACTGGGAAAATGGAACAGTCACAGCAAAATAGTGAAACTGAAATACTATTGCACAGTATAGACACACAAAATAACTCAAAATCTATTAAAAACTTGGATGTAAGAACTAAAATCACAATATACATGAGTCAATATAGATGATATGTTCCTGGATATTAGTCTTAGAGATATATTTGGAGATTTGACTTTAATAGTAGTGGAAATAAAACAACAAATAAACAAATAGCAATTCATCAAAGTAAAACATTTATGTGCAGTGAAAACTATCTGCATCAAAATGAAAAGACATCCTACTGAAGGGAGACAATATTTCCATACCATATATCTTACAAGGGGTAACTATAATAAAAATATAAAAAGCACTCATAAAATCAAACAACTTGATTTAAAAATAGTCAGAAAGGATCCGAATGGACACTTTTCCCAAAAGGCCATGCAGATGACCAAAATGTACATAAAGCAATGTTCATCATATTTTACTAGTAGATAATTGCAAGTTGAAGCAATGCAATACCATGTCACACTTGTAATTGTGGCTATTATCAAAAAAGAATCAGTGTAGAAAGAAGGAAACTCCTTTAGACTGCTAGTGGTATCATAAGTTGGAAGACTTATTTCTAAAAAATAAAAATGGAAATTATAAGTGACACAGTTATCCTACTTCTGCATATTGCCCTGAAGTAAATGGATAGTATTAATCTGAAGAAATATTTATATACATGACCCTCATATTTAGTGAAACACTATTTACAAAAGTTAAGCACTACAAACAACCTACTGAATAATAACTGGATAAAGTATCACACAGACACAATGGAATAATATTCAGAGATTAATAAAACTGTGAAGTTCTGTTGTTGACAGCAACATGGATCCATCTAGAGGGTTTTGTGAAAAATGAAATAAGCCAGAGAGAGAAAGGCAAACACCAGGTGATTTTACTCATAGCTGGCATATAGAAGAAACACACAGATGCACTAACTAAAACAAAAAGGGTCAAAAAAGATGAAGATAAGGGCAAAATATAAAATCAGATTTTTAGCAGTAATATAAATGTAATATCATTATCTATTGATTAGCAACAGTCAATTGCAAACCGATGTAGTGTTATAATGCAACATGAATTAAAGGAAACAAATTCAATAACTGGAAGTATAAAAGTAGTTTTAAATAATATTAGTAAGTAAAGTCAATAAACAGTATCTTGATTTAAATTAAACCATACTTAACATCATCTTTAATTTGACTTAAGTTTTCGAAAGTTTATTCAAATAAAAGTTCAACATAATCTTTAAAGTATCATTACAGATTTCCTTTGGTTCTTCTCCAAAATACCAGTGACCATTTAATGCATGTCTTAATCTAGAAGTATTTTGTCTTAATACAATTTGCTATTTTTAGGGAGTTTTAAAAATTAATTCTGGTTTCTCCTTGATTTATATTAATGCATTAGATTGTACATATGTTTTTTTTTCTTTCTCTTTTTCTTCACCTCTAAAATGTTCGTTCTAATTGTGTTTCTCATTTCAGGCATCCCACTGTCAAGAAAAACAAGTTATATGATATAGTTACCTCATTTTTCTTTTTCTGTAAAGGTAGTCATTTTGTTTGCATCTACATTCTTGAAGCATTTGACTGTGACTAGGTTAGATCATTGAAACTAATAAAATATATATAATGTTGACTTCACCACTAAGATATTTGAACCTTAATCCTTGCTAACAAGAGTTGGCATATGTTGAATGTGAACTGACCTGTAGGAGTGTTTTCTATTTTTCATGTGACAATGACAGAATTAATTGATTAAAAAAATAAGCAGTAGGATTCACACATTGAAGTAATTTCAAACCCTAATTAGGAGGATAGCTATGAGAAAATTCTCAGATTTTCCTGTGCCTGCACTTTCTATCAGTTTTCTGGATAGAACAGAGGTGGGCAACCACTCTCCTGATCACCCTAGATCAAATACTGTATAAACATTATATTAACGTGTCATAGCTACATGCTAGTGTATAGATGGATTCAGGGGCTCATATTATACACCTACATATTAAAGAAATTGGATCTTTTAGAAATCTCCAGACAATCTCAGTTTGAATCTTTCAAGATATCACTGAGTTATAAAAACTAGAATTATCATGCTGAGATATTGATGCTTAGAGGCATAACTTCTAGCTTCTACCCACTCTTCCCTCAACAGAGACACCTGTTGTGTGAAATCAACTAAATAGCAGCCAAACTGTAAGAAATCCGTGATTTATTTTCTCTTTAAATCTGTTGCAGTTCAATCAAGGTGTAATACTGTAAAATTCACAGTATATTCAATGGAATAAAAATTTTAATTCAAGTTGAACCTTCTATAATTGAAGTAAATGTTGAGGGTATAAAATTCTGGAAGGGATCTGCATGGGATTTAAAAGAAGCTATTGCTTCTAGAATGAAAATGTGAAGAAGACTATTTTAAAAGTCTACAATATTAAATTTCTGTTTTACTCCTTTGATAAGTTCCTTTGATGAATTTGCTGTTAAATATATGGTGGTAGGTTTGAATCATTGCTTACCATCAAGAAAGTACTTGGGGATTGTGCTGACGAGAATGTGCTGAAGAGAAAAGCATGCATAAAGTATACTTGATAGGTTATTCTACTTCTGTTCCTCAAAGGTAACCAACAGTCAGAAGGAGTTCTGATTCTATTTTGTCAAGCAAATTTCCTTTACAACCAAATCTAATCTACAATCCTACACAACAGTGAACATGGAGAAATATACTTACATTGACATATTTTAAATTGTGGTACTTGGTTTGAAAGAGTAATACAATAAAAAAAATATATATATGCATATGCACACATATATATATATACATGCATACAAACATATACATATACATAAAGACACATATGCATTTTACTCTCTCTGTTTCTGTATGTATGTGTAATAATTCTCTATTCAAATAGTAATACATGTTCCATAATATTATAGCAACTGAGAGGATATACAATGTACAAATATTAGAGGTTTAATTGATTATCCTAATTGATCTTGAAATATATGAGAAATACATAATTCTAAAACTCATATTGTGTACTGCCAAATATTTTGTAAGACTATATTCAGAATTTATATAGATAGCTGTTAAAAAGGGATAAAATATAACCAATCATTATTAATAATGTAATAGTTTAGTGCTATCATAAAACCTTTTTATGTGGTAGTTACATCCTTATTAAAAGGTTTTGTTTCTCCTCTCTTCAGTGATTAACAAAATTAATTTTCTGTATTAAATTAATCATTGTGTTCAGATAGCTTATATCAAAAGTTCAACAAAATCATGGGGTCTGGAATGGGGAAAATTGTGGTACAAATGGGAAAAATCTATCTTAAGACAATAGTTTCATATCTTTTATTGAAGGAGTATTATGGAAAGAACAGGAGATGTTAAGTTCTTAGTAAAATGTTACTTAATCTAATAGTATACACAGTTGGCCATTTATTCATTAAGATAAATGTATTTTTTTCTTATTTTAATTTTAATAGTTTTAATGGTCATAATTTTAATGTCAATAGTTTCTGGTTGGAGGATAAATATTTCTGTCCCATTGATCTTTAAACATATCCAGAATATTTACTTAAGCTTTTGAATATAGCATTAACATACTCTCTATCCATTCATTCGCATAGTTAGCAAATATTCAAATGTGGATATACTAGTCTGAGAAAAGGAGAAATAATAGAATGGACAGAAAATGAGAAATAAAAATTAAAACAATAAATATTTTATATTTACATTTTACCCAAAGTAGTTATATAGTAAGTCATTCATATGAAATAAAATCAGTATATTAAAAATCATGTGTAAAATATCTTTATAGAAAGCATCTCACCTTCTCTGGGAGTCTTCATGTGAGGAGTTAGCTATAGAAAAATGCATAAAGAACTCAGACTTTTCTAAATGGCTTTCAAATATTCCCCAAAGTAACTATTCACTTCAAGCCAGAAGTTAATGTGTAGCTATATTTTATATGGCAGGATTGTATGATAATTCTGGAGTATCGATTCGATTTCTATCCTACAAATACTTGCAAAGTAAATTTACTCAAGGACACTCATTGAGCAGAGTATCTGTGGATTTCAATTTTATGTAACTGGATGTCATTCATTGGTCTTTTTATCATTTTCCCCCTATGTTGCAATGTTGATTAAAGGGAATTGTGATCTGAGAGGCAGTGATATTTTCTGTTCCTTAGAAACAGAAAATATCATTTCTATTTATTTTCTAAAAGGACTGAAATGTGTGGGATGACAAGAACTTTGTCCAACTTGCTATTATATTCAGCAGCTGCACATAAACATTATGTTATGGGAATCTAACTATAATCAGTTGTAATGTTATTTCCAAAACAATTTTCATCGCAGTCCATTTCACTTACTAGTCTGGATGGAGGTGAACTAAACAAAATAATTTTAAAAGAGCAACGTGATAAAACCAATTGTGAGCACATAAACACAATATATAAAAACATATGCAAGAATGAATCCCATGGGTCAGGCATTTAATTTTCAAATAATTTATTATATGAAGAATAACATTTTGACTGTAAATATATATTTTTAGAACAAATTATTTTCAAACGCTTTTGTAGTGTTGTGCTTACTAGTCTGATTTTTGTCTTTATCTTTTAGAGTGTACATTGTGTTTCTTCCTTCTGTTTCTCTTTCAAAGACCAAATCATTTATGCACTAACTGCTGGGAAAATCTTCAGTTTGCATTTGTATCCATCATAGAAAACTGCATTCAGCTACAGAAAAAAGTCATCTTTTCTAATATAAGCAAACTCATAGATACGGAGATCAGTTTGGTGGTTGCCAAGGTTGTGGTTGGGGTAGGTAAAATGGGTAAAGGGAGTTAAAAGCAACAGTTTACTAAAAATAAGTTATGGGCTATTATGTACAGCATAGTGACTATAGCTAACACTAGTATGTTCCTATTTTTATGTTGTTAAGAGAATCTCAAGACTCTCATAATACAAAAAAATACAAGTAGCTCTATTTTTAGCTAACTTATTTTAATCATTTAACAATATATATAATATCACATCATTTTTCCATATGAGCCAAATAGAATATATATAAATTATACCTGAATAAAAATGAGGTAGGATGGTTACAGTGTTAAACCTTATGATTTGTAAATTATTTTCGACACAGAATATTTTACCTTTTTAGCATCCCATTCCACTGCTATTGCCAGTTAAAGAGCCCATGCTCTTTATGCTTCTTACAAGGTTTCTCTAAGGCATTCATATTATCCTCCTACTCTTGCTTCCCTATAAAACACATATTTCCATCAGGTCCATGACCACAACTTTTTTGCTTAGAACTTGGTTCCATACTTCCCTACTTGACATTTAAATCCCTCCAGCAATTGACTACTCCATAATTATCCAAGATTTTATCCACAATTTGGAAACAAATTCAATTTATGTTACTCTTTTTGCAGTCTGCCTTAGGCAATTTAATTACTATATCCCTGTAGTAAATTTTCATTATATCTGGGAATTACTTCTATCTCTTACCTGCTTACAGAAATTTAAAGTCCAGAAAACATTTAATTGACTTTCATACCTTAAAAACAAAGGAATATTATTCTCATATTCCTCAAATTAAATAACCCATATTTTGCCTATTAATAATTTTCTGTAATTAACAAAAATTTAAGTACATGGAAAATACATTCAAAGAAATAGCCATTATTAATGCCTATGTAGGAAACTACAAAAAGAAATTCTTAAAAAATAAAGAAAACACATGTATACAAGGAGTTAGTTTAACCCTGAGGCAGAAGCTGTTAATATTACCTACTAGTACCCAAGGTCTAGAATTTAAATTTTATTAGTTTCATGCAGTGATCAATAGAACATCAAGAACCTCAACAATAATGGGCATTGAATAGATGCTTTTCAAACAGCCAGGTTGGTAATAAAATAAAACCAGAAACAAAAATAAAAATGAGTATTCTCTCTCTCTCTCTCTCTCTCTCTCTCTCTCTCTTTCTGTTTTCAAATTAAGATGAGGAACATGGGAGAGTGGCAGTGGGGACTGGGAGAAGAAAGAAGAGAAGGAATTGATAAGAATCCTTAATAACCTGTTAACTTGTTAGCCTGAGTTTTAGGTGAAAAATAAGAATGAAATCTTCTCCTGACTTCTGAGAAACTGTTAGCACAAGCTAACTCCTTATGTGCATCTAAATTCAGTATTCACTATAACTCAGAATTGTCAGAGTCAAATGTTGTTCAGCTTAACTTGACACAGGATTGTTACTGCTTTCAGGAGTCAAAAGGCATGGAAAATCTCATCAGAAGAAAGTAATTTGAAGCTTAACCTACCAGAATTTTTTGAAAGAAGTCATAGATTTCACAATAAATAAAATGTAAATATAAGAAAAATGTAATAGACATTCACTTACTGATAAAAACAAAAAAACAAGCAACACTCTAACAATATAACAATCTAAATACTCTAAACTATTAAAAATACTATTATCTAAAAATATAAAGTAATGTTTTTTTATATTTTAAGCTATAAAGAAAAATAGGGAAAAATGATTGTTCTTAAATCATGACACATGTTACAACTAGGGTCATTTCATTTTTGTATAAAGCAAGAATGATAATTTGTATGTTTGGAAAATGAAATTTGAAAAAGAGGAGTTTTTTATTTGTTGGGTTATGATCAGTGAAATACTTGGGTACATTTAATAGAAGAAGAGACATTCGATCAAAGAAAAAATATTTGATTAATTTTCTCAGAGATGGTATGCACTTCAGGAAATTATTGAAAATAAATCTCCAAAAGCTTCTGCTATGAAATCCGTAATAATCATGCATAATAAGAACCTTTTAAAACAGCTAATGATTATAGGAGAGAGGGGAAAAAAAGACTAATTGGAGCTGAACATACCAGGAAAAAAATATGTATAACAACCGTGACACTATTGTGTCAGTTACAAGGTGACAGTTACTCTTAGATGGTGATTGCATTATTCCTAGAGAGCAAGCCAACAATTTGTTAGGGAATTACAAGTAAAGAAACATGATAGTACGGAACAGAAGACATATATAGCCTAAATTCAGTGCAAACCTGGTAAGATAAAAGGAAATATTGCTTAGTTAAAAAAAAAAAAAAAAGCTGAATTAGAAAACAATATGTATGGAAAAATAATAAGGCACTGTAACTCAATCTAACAAACAAGGCAGAATGAAAATGTGACCAACTTAAAAGAAGATAGAGACTTTAACTCAGTTTTGTTAAACTATAAAGAATAGAGAAAATAATGGGAAAAAGCAGAACACAGATGAACTCTTCTGAAACTACAGAGAAATGGCATGGCATAAAGGACTCAGATCGAGAAGATTCCTGCTGCTGATAACCAATCTAAAAGTCATGGGTGATGGAAATCCATGGTAAGGCAAAGTATGAGGGATCAACATATGACAAAAACGGTGATTCTCATTGTATCCTTAAACCTCAGGATGTATAGGCTTTGCAACAGGAGCTCCATTTCAAGAAAAACACTGAAAGAACATGTTTCAATCTGAGCCAAATGCTCAAGGGAGAACTTCCTAGCATAGAGATTGCAGATACAGAACACATTCCCCTGCAACAATACAAAGGAGCAGGGACTGTGGCTGAGTTAAAAATGCACTGTGTCTACAGGTAGAAGAACAAAACAAAACAAAAAGCAACACAAGATTTGAGATATGTGATAAAGGCACCCCATGAATGAAGAGTTGGCTACTACAGATACAATTTACTTTGCATAGTGGAGCAGGAAAATAAAATGTCACCTGACAGAATTCACATTCAATTGAAAAAATTGAAGTATCTAAAAGAAAAGGATCAAATAGAAATGGAAATTCAGAAGCCTTCATTGTGTAAAGTTTGCCATGGCACATTTCTAAAATGCTCATAAAACACAAATTAACAGATTGTAAGAATTGCTGTTTGTAGAAGAATTTTTTTTCAGACCCCATATATGATTAAGTGAACTAAGACTAACTTGAACACTGTATCAATTTTGCTCAGACTAGTGATGGTGGTCAATATCACACTGGTTGTACCTAATGGCATATAATATTTCACTTGGCACACAGCATTGTTCTAGCTGCCTTTAATGAATTCTAGTTATTTTCTTCTATTTGTCAGTCACTTCAATTTTCTACTCTCCAGGATTACTGATTAATACAAACCTCAGTCCTATGACAGTATCTTGCCTGCTAGGAGTTGAATAGGATGGAAAGTGATAGTCTTTCCCTTTTTTTTATCTTTGTGTTCTAGAAGGTTGGTCCCATTATAAAATAATGTTACATGCAATGGATTTTATATTTCCCCTAAGCAGGTGTGAAGTTATATCTTCATCTGTTCCTTTGCAATCCAAGGATCATACACACATCATCCTTCCAAAACCTTGCCTGCCTAAACATAAATAAATAATTGCACCAAATGTATTCACAGAGAAGTAGACACTTAAGTGAAGTAGAATTATAAAAGGTATAGGAGTGATATCAACAAATATATGAGAGAACAGTCAGAAGAAGGCATAACATCTGATGCCAACCTGATTAATCTCTGCCGTGGAAATGGAAGCTCCAGAGCAAAGACAAGCTATCAGAGAAGCGTTTCATTTGACAAACTGGCCAGGTCCTTACTTAAGCAACTTACTCAGTCATTGATTAGGAGTTGCCTAAAAAAGAGCATCATCAAGTCTGAAAAGTTAGGCAGGCCCTGAAATATCTAAGAGCTAGGACCTTAGCTAATCAATACTCTTAGCAAGTAGGAAGTAACAGTTTTTTTTTTTTTTTTGAAAGGAGTTCTAAATTTCACTGTATGCCCTAGTGATCTTGAAAATGCACAGTACAATGAGGCTTCCATCTAGATTCCAAACTCACAATAATCCCAAGGAGAAGCAAACAAAATCATTATTAAGTTTAGCACTACACTCACAGTTAAAACTTCTATATATTTCCTATTTCTAATCTAATACCATCTCAACTTCATGTTTTCATTAATTTACTTTTATTGATTACATATTATATATGTATATGTATATATATATATATGTATATACACATATTACATCTTTGCATTTTAAACCCATATTTATATAAAGGAAGTCATGGTTAGAATATAAAATTTAGTGATCGTCACCAACAAACTCTATAAGATATTGGATAAAAAAAAAGGTAGTCTAAAAAATTTAATAGATATAAAGATTTGTATTAAATATATAGAAACATATATAACATATAAACATGTAATACAATTTAAGATAATAATTAATGTGGTATATTCCCCCTGCAACACCTTTTAATGTAGGCATGGTTAGATATTTTGTTTTTGTTCTACTTTTTGTACCCAAACATTTATATATGTATTAAGCTCGAACCTTAGTCAGTCCTAGTCTCCTTTTCATTTATTTACTCAAACTTTACTTCTGGCAAAGATATTTTAACAACTTTTCAGTATTAGCATATGTGCCCTTCCCAATTTGCTTCCAATGCCCTATTTTCCCCCAAATAATTTAAATAAATAATGGATCACTAAGCACAAATTTAAAAGTAAGAAATACTTTTATAATAATAAACAGAATGTCCAGAATAAAAATAAAGACACATGCTAATATAAACATTTGTGAAAATATCTTTGCTAGGTACAAAGTTACCGGAAAAAAATAGATCTAAGAACAAATTTAAGGAAAAACAGCAATATGATTGGCACATGATGATTAACAACTATACTAATCCTTACAAAAGTTGAAAAAGTTAAAAAAATGACAATTTTTTACATAAATTTACATTAGCAAACAAATTCAACAAGTTCAAATAAGTTATGTTAAAAATGCTTATGTTCAGCATAATAAAGAAACACTAATTAGAATTAACATAAACATGTTTATTATCAGCTCTTCAACAATTTCTTGCTTACCTTTAATATTGCTAACGATTTTTGTAAAGTGAAAAATAGATATATAAGATGCTGTGTATATGTATATATGTATGAAAACCAGTGTCATAACACCCCATTAATTTTATAGAGTGATTTCATTCCAATGGAAAAACACTCAAAGTACACATAATCGGCATATATTGTCCATGTTTATGTGAGTCACGTATGATATGCTTGGGGTAAATTGAGTACGGCAGAGTGATATGGGTTGACTTTTTTTTTTTTTTTTTTTTTTTTTTTTTTTTTTTTTTTTT
>PVHY01020679.1:0-25110 GCA_004024945.1 Uropsilus gracilis
GATCTTTGTTATCAGACCCTTGTCACTTGTCTGGAGGGCAAAATTTTTCTCCCAGTCAGTTGGGTTTCTTTTTGTTTTGTTTATTTTCTCTTTTGCTGAACAGAAACTTTTTAGTTTGATACAGTCCCAGCTGTTTATGTTTTCCTTCATTTTTTTGCCAACCTTAGTTGTTTCCCCAAATGGATTTCTGAGGTGAAATTCATGAAGGGTTTTGCCCAGGTTTTCTTCTATGTATTTTATGGTTGCAGGTCTCACTTCCAGGTCCTTTATCCATTTTGAGTTAATTTTTGTGCAGGGTGTGAGGGTGTTGTCCTGGTCCATTTTTTTTTTTTTTTTACAAGTTTTGATCCAGTTTTCCCAGCACCATTTATTGAAGAGGCTATCCTTGTTCCAGGGTATGTTTTTTGCCCCTTTGTCAAAGATTAATTGACGTATCTGTGTGGTTTTATTTCTGGGTATTCAATTCTGTTCCATTGGTCTGTTCGTTTGTTTTTGTACCAGTACCATGCTGTTTTAAGTATAATGGCTTTGAAGTACAGTTTGAAGTCTGGAATAGTAATACCTCTGTTCTCTCTTCTGTTTGTCAAAAGGGCAAAACCCTCATTTCTTAAGTCCAGTTAATCTCACCACTTGTCCGTTTTTTTAGAGTTCATTCACGCATGTTCCAAGAGTTGACATTTTTATTTTGTGTGCTCCAACTCCTCCATGCTGCCTTGTCCTTATTCTCCTTCAGGTAGTAGAAAAAAATTCCATAGTACTGGAAACAGCAAATTTCATTTTCTTTTTGGATCTGGCTCTCACACGGCCTCTCCAAAAACATCTGAGTCAAATTCAGCAAGACTAACTCCAACACAGAATTCCAGTCTCCAACTCTTTAGCTTTTAGCAGGCATACTCAGCTTATGCTTACTAAGAGCCATGAGTTACCAGGCAGGGCCAAAGCCCAGCCTGAAGCACCTCATGGCCTCATTGCCTGGTCTCTCCATCCTTACTCCCCAAATGACTGAATATCTTTCTTTGTCCCCAACCAATATTTATGTCTTCCAGTTTTGTTTCCCACTTTCTGGGAACAGCTCCTGAGTACCACATTACAGAGGAAGAAGATGTTTTTCTTCTTCTACCTTGTATCTTTCTGAAAGGAAATTCTAATCAGGGCCATTCTCAGGTCTAGCATGTCCTTCTTAACATTTCCATTCCTAAAGCAAGAGACAGTGGCACCCAGAGCTAGGAGCCCTCTATCATTATCAAGGTGCTACTTAGCATTCTAAAATTTTGCAGATCTATAATAATAGGAAAGTAGCTAACTCTTTATCAAATATATGTATCCTGTTAATGGCCTAGTGTCAAGACTAGTAGAGAAACAGACTCATCCTTAGAGAAAGAAGCCCAGGCAGGCATCTCACACAGCAGGGAGCAGGAGCCAGGCAGTAGAGCCAAACACCTTGGTGGTATGGCTCTTGGTCCCGCAGTGGGGGGGGGGGTGTGTCTGGTCTGTGGGGGTGGGCATGTTTGGTCCATTATGTGATGTGATAGGTGATCAGTTTCTCTCTGGCCAAACAATAGTCAAGTGGCTTGGGGGAGGGAGGTTTTCTGATATTGTCTGAGTCAGTGGCTCATGGAGTGGGGCTAAAGGTGGTTGGTACAAACAGAAAGGAATTTGGGAGTGAGATCGCCCTTTCACCTCTCATGACCAGGCTGTCACCAAAGTGATCATGTGCCCACTGGATGGCCTCTCCATCCTGAACGTTCCTCCAGGTGTTTCAGGACAGTGGCAGCTTGCAGACTGTTTATAAGAGATAGTAAATTGATGAGGACTTAGTGATTGGCAGGCCACAGAGTTTGTATACAGTTGGCACCTGCCTTTTGGGTAAAGTCTCCCCTCTGCATCAATGATTTAGATGCAAATGTGGAGTCTTAATGAGTTCAGCTCCTGCTGCTCAAATGTCACTTGACAGTCACTCCCTTGAGGTCCTTGTACTCTGGTGACAGTCTGCAAGATGTTACTGAAGGGGTCATCCTTCTCAAACACTTATTTCTTGTAGCTGATGGAAGCAATGACACCTTCCTTTGGCTGAGTACCTAATTCATAGTTCTAACTGCAAATCCTTACAGCAGTTTTTGACCTTATTCAGCTTGATCTCATCCAGCTTCTTTTCACTGAGACTTTTCTCACACGCCTCTGTAGTTTTCAGTTTCCCACGTTTAAAGCTGCTCTTTCCAATGTGAAACCAGAAACTCAGCTAAATCACGTCTACATTGGCTCCTCCTTTTACAGAACAAGTGACTATTCCTTTACATGCAAGAATTCATTTTTAGCTTTAAACTGGGTATTGAGTTCTAACCTTTCCACTGTAACTTCCTAATTTGTAAGTTGCAGGCAGCTGCAAGGCCTGTTTCTCATCATTCCTCCAGGTAGGAACTTACAAGGTCTTTCTGTGACTTCTAGAGCCTGTATTTTCCCAGTTGACACAGACATACCTCATTAATAGATTCAGCCTTTTTTAGCTTCTGATGTAAACCTGAGTTCAGTAATTCCATCTTGGTAGGATGATTTGAGTATCTGATGCGTTCCCATTACTGAAATTAGTGAGACCCTAACCTCCCAGAGTGGCCAGGAGAGCCCTGAGGTGTAACTGCAGGAAACACTCCCAACAGACTGTTCCTCAGACACCAGCCTGAGAGGCTGTGGCATTTTTGTTTCCTCAGGCAGCCCACAAACCACCACACCCAAAATCTCTCCTGTCCTTACTCTACCCCTCCCTCCTAACCCACAGTCTCCTGTGACACCCGGTATCCACCCTGTTTCTCTGTCCTCCATCCTACTTGATCATCTCACTTGACTTGCTACTTTATACCCCGTCACCAGAATGAACCCCATACCCTTCTACTTTGAGCCAGAAAACACTATTTCCCAGATGTTCCCCCGGCCTCCTCCCTGCTTCCCACACACATGCCTCCATCTCTCTTCTCAAATCCTGGTCCCCAGTGAGAACTAAATGGCCTAAGAGAGGTCCTGGAGTTGGAATGTTGAGAGTCTCACTTCTCATTTTCCCCTTTGCTCTGGGTGGGGATGTTGTGTTTTCTCCGTTCTGTTTACCCTCCCCAAGCTGAAAAGTCACCACCTCAGACCACAGGAGGAAGAGACTCCCTGGAGCCCCAGGAGCATCAGGGCCATGTTGTTGCTGATCAGAGGCTCAGGTGCTATATGTGGAAATGATGACATTCCAGGGTCTGGTTTCCTCTTGAGCTGGTTCTTCCCTTCATTCCCTCCTTGTGACCAGAGACAAGTTGGGGTTTAATTTATCCTTTTCAATCTCCAAGGTCGTGCGCAGCTGGAGGCTCTGGCAGGATTGAGACCAAACTGACCATTACACAGACCCTGGAGCCCACCTTCCCGCACGGGAATTAGATACAGCCCTGGGGTCCTGCTCCCAGCACTGGTGCCACAGAGACCTGAGTCGTGAGGGCAACCAGACCATGACAGGGGCCCCCTGGCCGGCACCACACGCAGGAGTGGGGGGTCTCTGAGAGGACCTCTGGAGGCAGCAGGTGATCCAGTGCCTGGGCCTGTAACTTCCCTTGCAGCAGGGAGGCTGAGGACCCTGCTTGAGACCCAGTCCCCACCCAGCCTCATGCGCCGGAGCCACTGGAGAGTGGATACTCCAAGGATGGAGGCTGTGGGGGCTCAGGCTTAATCAGAGCTACGGCCTGGGAGGCAGTGGCATGGGTGTGTGCACAGGTGCACAGGGGTTCAGGCACCTGGTGTCCCCTGGTCGGGTGTGTGGTTGGGGGTCAGCAGATCCCTGAGGTGTCATCTGGGTCACAGCATCTGGTGACAGGCAGGTGCGTTCATCTCGGGCGTGTCAGTGACTCGGCGGAAGCATCCCCGTCTTGTGCTTTCCTGGCTGGTTTGTGGGAGCGTGTGGCCAGTGCCTGCTGTGGGGACTTGCATTTGCAAAAAGTATCCTGATGCCACCTTCACGGGGCTGACGCTTGGCATTGGGGTGTGGAGGGCCGCCTGGGCCACGAGGCCCCATTGGAGCCTCCTTGGCTACTTTCCAGGGCTGGGGGCCTCACTGACTTTGGGGGGGTTTTTCTGGCTCCGCACATGCCCCCAACATCCAGGGGTCCCCCCCATGGCCGGCACCCTTGCCCCCGCTGAGGAGCTGTTCCCTTGCCCTGGGTACAGAGCCCCTGCTGCCCGGTGCTGCCCTGGGGTCACTGAGTCTCCTGGGACAGGAGCCAGGGATGCGGGTCTAGGTGTGGCAGGACAGAGCCCCTCCAGCCCTGTCTCCTTGGGAGGTCCTGGCAGAGCTGTGACCCTGGGCCTCACCATCGGAACTGGCTCTTGAGGTGTTGTGGTGACATCATGGGGGGCGGGCTCCTGCACTTCCGGGGAATTTCACCCAAATTCTAGAGTTCATGGGTTCTTGGTCTTCTGCCCCTCACAGCACGAAGACTGTGGAGCCCACTCGCAGCCTCTGCCGTCCAGCTGGTGAGCTCCTGGGGAGAGACCAGATCCACTGCCATTCCCTCCTCACCTGCCTTGCGTCCATCTCCAGTGAGCTGTGGACGCGCATGTCCTACAGTGCCGACGCTGCATTGGGGAACTGGTGGGGTCACAAAGCAAGTGAACAGGTGGAGACCTGTGGGTTTTTCTATGGGAAAGGTGTGTAAATGGGGTACAGTGTCTGCGGCTGCAGGGCCACTGTCTGGGAGGTGCCTTGGTCTCTGGTCATCTGACCACTCGGGCAAAGGACACATGGTGGTCACCGACAGAGGGGTGGAGCCCAGCGCCGCCCCTCCCAGTCAGGCGGGCCCCCAGGGCCTGCACATTGTCACGTCTCATTGGACACTGTCTCTGCCCCTCTGGAGATGACCCCTCAGCACTTCTGTGTGTCAGCGTCCATGCTACCCTGTGTGGGGAGGTCTTTCTGGGCCACTGACCTGGTGGGGGGGGTCAAGCGACTTTGGAGCCCCTCCCAATGTGGGAGCCCCTCAGGATCTGTGAGGATGGGGGGCAGGCCCCCAGGAGCTCCGTAGGACCCTCGCTGTCCACACGGGTGCTGCCCTGGGTTGTCCAGACTCAGACCTTTGCCCATGACCCCACTGCTCCCTGCACAGCACTGCTGCTGCCATGCTAGTCGGTGTGCGTGATGGTTCCTGTGCAGCCTGTTGGCCGTCAGTTCAGGGCCTCACCGCCTGCTGCTGCCCTGCTGGTCAGTGTGCGTGATGCTCTCCGAGTAGCCCAGTGGTCATCGGTCCTGGGCCTGTGCTCTGGTCTTGGGCTCTCGGGTCATTGGCCACATGGGAGGATCCATCTGGGATCCACCTGCTTGTCTGGGAACTCCTGGCTGTACCTTCTGTCTTGACTTCTCTGAAAGCTCCTTCTTGGTCCTGAAGTTGGGTTTTCTTGTCCTGCTGTGGCCATGGACGTGTCTTCCCGCTCTGCAGACCCTGCATCCTCCAGACTCTGAGGCTTTTAAAGGTTCCCAGGAGGCACTCCCAGCTCAGCACACGGGGCCTGCCGAGTTCACGTGGGGTCAGAGATACCCCCAGCTTGAGAGCCCCTTCTCCTCTGTCAGGGTTGGTTTCCCCCAGTGACGTCCTGGGACTCAGTTCTGGTCACTTCTCTGATGTCCCTGTGGTGCTCACACGCGTGTCTGACCCCTTGCTCCTCGAGGTCAGGAGGGCCATCTTGGCCCCGTGATCCGGCCCTGAACCTGCTCAATGTCCTGCAGGCAGCAGGGGCAGTGGTTTGGGACGCTGGCTGTGAGGGGCTCTGGGGGGTCAGTGGGATGATGTGAACAGGGGTCAAGTCAAAACTATGCTGAAACAAACACAGGGAACAGATAGTTTTTATGTTTTTGTAGATTTATGTGACTGATTTATGTGAATTAGTTAACACAGTTAACTAATTCAAGCTCAGGAATGCCTGTGACATCGCAAATCCTTTAATCAGCTGTATTTAAATCAGGAATTTCAACTAATTACTTAAAAATAGTCAAGAACTGGACATGTGTGTCACTCCCTGTGCTCATGGGATTCTGGATAGTGGCTGCTTTGAGTTGTTCCTGATTCAGAATCCTCAGCTTAAATGTTGCCATTTTGACCAGTTTGCCTACAGTCATCAGCGTTCAGGACGTTCCCGTGTTGTGCTGGCACCAGAAACCTCAGCTGTAGAGTCTCCCCTTCCTGATAGGAGCCTGTGCTGACCCTGCAGCCCGACGGCGGCATTTCCCGTCCCGTCCTGCCTGGTGGATGTGACTGGGCTGAGTGCCCCCCGCAGGGCAGTCATCCCCCTCCTGGAGTCTGGCTCGGCTCACTGGGCACCAGGCCCTCAGGGCTCACCCTGTGCTGGGTTGGGTCTGTTTCCCTGGGAGGCCCCAAAGGTCCTGGGGTCCGTGTCCACCTGTATTCCTTATCGGTGACTGTCCTAGGGGCTCCAGCTCTCACCTTGGATGGACGGTGCTGCTGCGAGAGTGACATCTGTCTAGTTCCTGCCCTGACTGCTTTTAGGCACTGCCCAGAAATGGAGCTATGGGTCATCTGATAATTCCTGTTGAGTGTTTCAGGAGCCGCCAGCACGTCCGCCGCACTCACTGGTTGTGGGGTTTGTGTTCCCCACACGGTGCCCACGGCTCCAGCGTCTCCCCATCCCTGAAACTCTGCTCTTTCCCTTGTTTATCAGTCTCCATCACGGTGGCCATGCAGGGCCGGCTTTTTGAGTGTGTGTGGTGGTTACTCCCTGGTGGCTGGGTGCTGACCATTTTGTCCTGTGCTTATGACTCCCGTGTCTTTTAGAGTCGTCACTCATGTCCTTGTCCTATTTATAATAAAATTTATTTTATAGCAGTTCCCGGGTCATATTGCAATTGAGCAGGTGGTGCAGTGATTTCAAAAGTACCCCTGACCCCCCCCCCCCCAACTCACCGCCTCTCCCTTGTGGCCATCACCCCATTACTGCGGTGCATTCCCCACACTTTGTGAACCAGCAAAGTGTTCATTATAGCCCAAAGCAAGTGCTTTACATTGTGGTTCACTCCTGCTGCTGTGGTTTTCCGACAGAACATTAAATGTCTTTGGGTCTTCCCCGAAATGCCGTATCTTAGTATGAGAAGGACTGTTTTCTCCTCCAGTCTCATTTCATGTGTTTGAATTGAGTCAGTCGTAAGGTACTTCTGCGGCAGTGTCTCCACCCCATAACTTAGGTACAAAGGCAGTGCATCCTGTTCCCGATAAAAGGCCCTCGACTCCCAGTCTGGCAGCTCATCTGACCGTTGCCAGTGCCCTGAACTGAGCAGAGACGTGTCCTTACAGAGATGGTATCGTTCTAGGACGTGGCCATGAACTTCACCTGGGAGGAGTGGCAGCTCCTGGACAAGGCCCAGAGACCTTGTGCTGGGAGGTGATGCTGGAGACCTGCCGGAACCTGGCGGCCGTGGGTGAGTGAGACTCGCGCTAACTGCCACGTGCAGCTCCAATTTGTCTGTGGTGAACACACAGCCTTTTATGAAATGAGGATGTTACTTCATTTCTAAAAATGTAAACAGATTAAAAGTTTATTTAAAAATTAGATGCTTAAGACTTGAGGCAACAAGAAGGTGAGTGCACAGTACTCAACTGAGAGGCTGAAACTGGATTCCATCGAACAGCCCTTTTAAACACATCAGAGACTGGCGTTAGCACCTGCAGCGGGGTTCCAGCTCAGCTCCTGCTCCACTCAGTCATCTGCTGACCATTCTAAAGGACGGGTGGCCAGTGGGTGCTGCTGTGTCTTCCTCTGGAAATGGCCCCGAGTCTTAGATTCTTCACCACGGGGGTTTTTCCTGTGATCCTTGGTCATTATAAGATTTGCGCTCGTCCTTTCACCTTGAGGCCCTTTTCCTTTGCAGCTTTGACAAGTGGCACACACCTTCTCCACATTGTCCTGTCAGGGCCACTGAGAGTCATTCTCACATGCTGTATCACCATGTGTGTTTCCATGGGTGTCTGTCCAGTGTGATTAAAAGCCATGGCTGCAGAGTGGCTTCCTGGCCAGCCTGAGCCTTGGTGAGAGTGAGCAGTGAGTCAGGAGCAGGAGCTCGGGGATGAGAGCCCAGCATGTGCGACCAAGTCTTTTTGACTTGGTTCAAGAAAAGGTGCAAAACCAAAAAGTCATTAAACAGCTCTTGATTTCTGCAGCTGTCTTTTTCAAAGGCCATGGAACCTGACAAGCTGGTTCAAGTCCTTGTTTCCCATTAGCAGGTCATTGCACCAGGTCACCTTAGGAGACCGTTGGGTTGGAAGCAGGACTAGAGCCTCAGGCTGCAGAGAACTCCACAGACCAGAGCCTCTTCGGTCAGTCATGCTGGGCAAGTAGGTGGGGAGAGCACGTCCAGGGGATACTGGCCACGTGGGCCTGTTCATTACTGATGGCTTCCCTAGGTCCGTAGTCTCGTGCGCTATGGGAGAGATGGCCTATAATGTGGTGATGTGGACACCTGGGAAATGTTGGTTCCCAGAGGAGACTCACTGCAGATGTAGCAAGGGGGAGAAAATAGGTGTGAGAAACCCACAAAGATAGTGTTTCGTGGCATTTTGGATACACGCGTCGTAAATGTCATCCGTGTGGGCATCGTGTCAGTACACCACACAGTCAAGTACACCACACTCACCATCACCATACTCGGGACAGAGAACATTCAGTAGGGTTTATCTGAGAGTTTCTGTGAAATATCTTCTTGCTGTAGATTATAAAATTACTAACAGGTGAGTGTTGGAAAGTCCGTGAGAGCTCAGCCCTCAATACGCATCAGAGGACTGTTACAGGAGAGAAACCCTGTGAGTGTAAAGAATGTAGGAAAACTTTCTCCCGGAAGTCTGTCCTCAAGAAACACCAGAGAGTTCATACAGGGGAGAATCTGTGATTGCAAGGAATGCAGGAACATTTACTCCTGGGAGTCACATCTCACGGAACAGCAGGGAACGCAGAGAAGAATATAACACTGATTAGCAGAGACTGACCTTTAGTCACCCAGAGTCAGCCTCGTTTTTCTCTGTTGGAAGCAAACTGCATTTCCCCCTCCTGCACTGGGCATGGGTCCTGTGGTGTCTTTGATCTTGGGACTTTGACACAGGTGGTGAACATTTATTCCATCCCGGTCACTAGAATCTGTCCTCCCGGAGTTTCCATGTTCTGTGACCCTGGAGTTCACAGATCTTCCAGGCTGGGAGCCCAGGGTGGAGAAGCCACCAAGATGGAGGCTTAGGGCTACAGGAAGGGTTTTCTGTCTTTCCCTGTACATGTGTGAAATGTGCCGGAGGCTGATTTTATTTTCTGAGTGGACAGACAGGACAAGGGGCCCTCATTCGTACGGGAGTTCGCGGTACACAAGGTGGTGAGACATTTCTCCTGAATGTGGGAAGCAATAATGGAGCACCTTCTTCCCTGGGGGTTGCTGTCAGGAGTCCAGGGGACCTGAATTGGTAAGATGAAGACCTGAGGCCATGGAGAGACTCATCTAGGCGTCCTTTAGCTGGATGCAACTTGAAACTGAGTTTTGAGGATGTCACATCTCATTTAAAGTACACCTGCCAGGAAGGTTCGGAACATAACACCCTGTCCCCTCCGCTGCCCCTGCTCAGGCAAAACTGGTGCTTCTTTCCAGGGCTCCCAGCCCCACAGCCAGCTTCCATGTTCCCAGCACAGACTGGCCAGCACACCCAGAGCCGAGGATGCCGAGGCAGCAAGGTGAGGTTCCAGAGAGCATGGAGGGACCCCCTGAAAGCAACTTGGTTTGGGGCTCAGCTGCTTCGGGAGTTGACGAAGGAAACGGTCCTTGAGATCCTGGAAACTTCAGGAAATACAAAATGGAGCAAGAGGCTGCTCCCATAAATGTCTAAAGGCCTTGAAACAGTTATACGTATGTATTCTTTGCAGACGCATTAGTAACCAGTAAAGGTTTAAAAATCTGGACAAATTCCAAATGAAGACAAGTGAGCCATGAAAGAGAGGGCCTGGCAGGCGCATTTGCTGTGTCTTGGGTAATATGCTCGTTGACTTATTTTAAAATTTGTAATAGAAACGCTGAGTCTGAAACCACTGTTACAGAATGTGGTGCTCAGACTTGGTCGTGGATGTGCAGTTTACCTGTATAGTTTCCATACTTCCCTGTATGTTAAAAATTTAAAGGATGACTTTTGCTTGACATTGTTCATTAATAAAAGGACAATATCAGAAACCTTGGACTGTAAATCACCAAAAATTTTTCCAGCACTAACTTCATAGTATTTTAACAGTGAATTGAATGTCTTAGAAGAGGAAACAACCATAATCTGTGCATTTTAAAACCACAACACCTGATCTTTTACCCCCAAAATGGACCTGACTGTGATTCTGGGAGAGGGTTTGAGAGCTATGAAGTCTCCCAGACCAGAGTCACCACTGGGAAATAAAATGTGATAATTATAGAATAAGAAGCTCACTTCCTCTCGTGCTGCTGAGACAAGAGAGTTTAAAGGAATCAATGTGCCTGGCCTGGAGACAGCAACTTAGATGAGGCCCAGGATTTCCCCGTCTACAGATTTCTGATTCCTTAAGCTCTTTAAAAGTCTTGTAAGATTTGAAAACACAGCAGGTGGCCATCCCCAACAGTTTTGATATGAAAAGAGAAGATGCATCCCATGGTTTACCAGACCTTATTCAGACTCACTGAAAACCTCCAACCCAATGAATTTTTGTGTGTGGTGTAAGAAAACACAGAACAAATTTATTCACTTAATTTTTAAATGCACAGTACATGGTTTAACTCTATGTACCATATTGTACAATGGAGCTCTAGAACGTTCCCTTTGCTTGCAAGACAAAGTTTCCACCTACCGAACAACTCCATTTCCCCCCCTCACCCTGTACCTGGCAGCCACCATTCTATGTTCTTTTGCTATGAATTTGATTAATTTTGATAGAGCCTCTTGATGGCAACAGGCAGTATGTCTCTAGAGATTGGTTTGGCACTTGACATCATATCAATAAGGTCCGTTGGAGCTGTTGCATACGACAGGATTTTCTACTTTCGTAACACTGAATAATCCATTCTATGTCTATACCACATTTTCTTCATCCAGCCATCAACAAGACCTTTAGTTTGCTCCCACACATTGGCTACTGTGAATAAGGCAACTGTGACCACGGGTGTGTAAACAACTACTCAAAATGCTGTTACAGTAGTTTGGGGTCCAGATCCAGGAGTGGAGCTGATAGACCAGATGGCATTTATTAGTTTTAATTTCCGGAGGACCCTCATGCTGTGTTCCTAATTGATTTTACGTCTGCACAGCAGTGTGTAGGTCTCCTTCCCCCATACTCTGTATATATTCATCTCTCTCTGGTTCAGATCTTTGTGTCCCTGATAAGAATCTCCAGGGTTTGGAAGCACCAACCAAAGATGATTTCTCACCTTTTAATCAAACGTCCATGGGCATCCGCCAGTGTGGAGCACAGTCAACGCCAGAAGGTGTTTCCAAATCCTATTGACAGGAAGGTCTTCCTCACAGATCTAAACACAGGGAAGAGGATGAGACTCTGTAAATTGAAGGAAGCAGCTCAGACCAGATCCTTGGATTTCCCCATCTGCGATGTCTGGTTCCATAGGCTGAGATGGGAGGGTGAGGCTGCACAGAGAACCTGGGCCTGCTGCTCCGTCTCTGGCGCAGAATCACACCGTCATTACAAACAGATCAGAAGTGGAGCAGCAACCGCAGCCCCCTCTTGTTTGATGTTGTGTCTCAAGACTTATTTATTCAGGCGTTTACATGAGTGACCTCATGGGACTTGACTACATACTGCATATTCTCTGCCAAGACTGTCGCCACTGGTTGCTGAGGACACAGAGGTGTAGAATTGGCTGTGCCTGAGAGCGCAGCATCTGTGGTAGTGTCATCTCTACACTGAGAGTTCTCTAAGCTGGTTACAAGTTCAGGGCAGCCGTCCTGGTTTATAATGTTTATGTTGTGTTGTCTGAACATCTTCACATTCGTCTGACTGGTGATTTCACTTCAGTTCTTTTTTGTTTTTAATTTTTTGAATGTACTACTTTTCCCATATATTGTTACTGGTTTCTGGACATTAGCTCCCCTCAGACATGGGCACCGTAGCTTTCCCACCACCAAAGCACACACAGTCCGTCACCATATTTTCTTATACTCTTCCTCTCCCCCCCCCACCCCATTTCCACCCCTCCCCACCTCCTCTCCTAGTCTGTCCCCTCCTGGATGTCTCTATCTGTGGTCAACTTTCAGGGTTTATTTTCAACTGACCCTTTGTGAGCCCCAGTTATTCTCTGCTGTGCTAAAACCAAAGATCCCCCTAAGGAAAGCTCATCCTCATTCAGTTGATATGTGAGTGACTGTACAGTGGACAATGTGGATGGTGGACAGGTGAAGGAGCTAGGACACCCCCCCTCAGAGCACCCACTCTACCAGGAGAAACCAGCTCCCGGCCCTGGGGAGCTGCAGGTTTGATGACTGAGAAACAATGAATAAGAAAATGGTTTTAGGACTTCCTACAGCTCATACACCGGTCACTAGACACCCACCTGAAATGATTTCAAAGGCTTCCTGTCGGGGAAAGTAACAGCTGCCTCTCAGCAGTCCAGTAGACACGTGTCCTCTGAGATGTTTGGGGCCCTCATTCAACCTGCTCGCTATTTCTGCACTGCAACCTCTATATGTGACACTCAAAAGTCCAGGGCATGCAGGGGATCCCCAGGTTTGCTGCATGGGCTACTCCACATTCACAAGTTAAAGGGGGTGTCGAATGCTGACAATACCTTCAAGTTAGATTTCAATTCTGGGGGGTGGTTTAACATCAGGACTGTAATCTTACATTCACCCTATCGATGGCTGACAGCCTGCTTTGGGGACTAAGACGTCATGGTTGTGACGACACGAAGAACTACCGTAAACACAGATTTGTCCATCAGAACTAAAGTTCTCTGTATAGCCTTATTTAGACAGCACCAACAGGAACCAACCAATTTAAGTGTAGATATTTCTGCAAATATCTTTGTAGGATATGGCAACCTGCACCTGTTCGCTCATTTTCTTGATTGCTTAGATACGTTTTCTGCCAATTGTTTATTTGTCGTCCTAGAAACAAAGCTTTTGTTTCTCCCACTGCTGTCACCTCATTTTCCAGATGTTTATTCCCTCTGATCTGCATTTTCTCTTCCATTAAATACCCACCAGGTCGCAGACAAGCCCCCTTTCCTCTGTATGTTGTTCTTTAGACCATAACCGACCTCTTTGGCCCACACTCCTGCTCTGCTCCCTCTTCACCTCAGAAGCCTCACTGGGGTTACCCATGTCCTCTACCTTTTAGCTACTTCATCAGGACAACTACTCCCAGTGCTTATTCCACTCATGTATGAATGAAGTTGCCCAGTATTTGTCATTTCCCTCAAGTTCCTTCCTTATAGGACGCTCCCTTCTCCTCACCCCTGAGCTGTGTTCTGCTGTGGCTCGCTCAGCCTGCACCTCCTGCGCCAGACCTTGTTGCTCCGCCCAAGTTGTCTCCGTTCCTTGCGCTCACTTTTATGGAGAAATCGCAAAGAAAATGGAAGAGAAAGGTCCTTGAGATGCGGCTTCCAGTCCTAGATTCTTACCCACTCTTGCCTTTTCTCTTACCTTTAGAATTCAGACTCCTCAGTCCTCATTGACAAAGGTTGGAGTGTTAGCTGGACTCATGCATATGAGATCTCATCACAAGTCCCAACTAAGTAAAGAAACGCATGTTCTCTTTTAACGTGGACTCTCACATCAAAGGGGACGTGCAGAACTCAGAGGATCTGCTTTGAAGGAAACATCAGGAACAGCGGTTCTGCTGAGCACACGTGGCTCCAAACAGGCCCAGAAGAACCCAGTGAACCTACCTGAAGCAGCAGGTGCCTCTGAACAGCACTCTAGACAGAAACTGGGTAAGAAAATAATCTGGGGTTTTGTTCTAAGTTCAGAATGACCAGGTGTCCAGGCTGCAGATGTGTCTGGGTTGAAGCTGACTGAGCGTAACTAATGGGATTTGGGGGCCCAGGCAGTCCTTGTAAACCCCAGAGCTCCTCTGGTGTCTGAGGCACGAAATTAGACATAAACAGAATCAACGCATGCAAGGTGTCAAGCAGATCCACACCGGGGACAGGGCCAGACTTCGAGGTGCGCCCAGGCCTGCCCCAGTGCCCAGCACATCCGTGCCCACCACGGGTATTTTCTCATTGAGCAAGTATGAGCATGATGGGAAGTTCAGCCTGACAATGGGGAGAGTCAGGAAGGAAAACTGAATCAAGCACCTGTGGGCGGTGTGGGGTGGTGGTTCATTTGAAGTAACAGTTAAGGAGGGGGTTGAAGAACAGAGTGGACAGACAGAAGATAATCTGGCAAAAGAGCATGTCCCATGTCCTGGACAAAACAGATACTCCAGGCCTCGCCATTCTCACTCACCTGCTCTCTTCCTACTCAGGTATGGGGAGGAAGAAGCCTGAAGTGAGGATGTACGCGCTGCCGGAGAGAACGGGCTGTGCGTACCAAGAGGTCAGCGAGCCCCAGGACGACTACCTGTGTAAGTGACCTGTTGGCCCCTGTGCTGAGAAGGCCGTGGTGGCTGGTACCAATCACACATCACAGTCGCCCCAAGCCCTCTACTTCCTCTGAGACGTGGGGGCTGGAGGGAGCTCCAGCGAGGGTGCTGGGTTTGCCTGGAAGTGCCACCAATGGCCCTCCTGTTCTCGCCTCCAGATTGCGAAACCTGCCAGGACTTCTTCCTAGACGGCTGTGCCACCCACAGGCCCCCAAAACTTGTCAGAGACAATGAGGTGGGCAAAGGGCATCCCAACCGCCCTGTCCTCACCCTGCCCCCTGGGCTGGGCATCGGCCCATCAAGCATCCCCGGGGCCGGGCTTGGCGTCTGGAACGAGGCCTCCGACCTGCCACTGGGCCTGCAGTTTGGCCCCTATGAGGGCCACATCACAGAGGATGCGGAGGCAGCCGACAGTGGATACTCCTGGCTGGTCAGTGCCAGCCTCTCCTCCTCTGGCTCCATCTTCAGGCTGGGCGGGTGGATGGGCCGGCAGGACCTGCTCTGAGCACCATCACTGGACGTGAGTGCTTACAAGGTCCAAGGGTGGTGGGAGCACCATGGGGACCAGGGTGTGTGTGGCCTTCAGTGCCACTGCTCTGAGTGGACAGAGCTGCGAGCTGCGTGGGGGACAGAGGCGCCCGTATGCTCATACCCGGAGACTGTCCAGGCAGGCAGATGAGCACAGAGGACGGAGGAAACAGTCTGGGCCAAAAAGCTCCAACTTCTTTTTCTGAAACTCAGATCAGCAAAGGGAGGCGCTGCGATGCTTATTTGGATGGAGAGAAGGAGTCAGGGACCAGCTGGATGAGGTGAGTTGCTGGTCCTGGTCCCAGCTTCCTTCCTGGTGGGTCATGTGCCTCCTCCGAGCCTCCCCTCTTTCCCTATGTGAGTCTCTTGCAGTTCAGGAGACTGGGGGGTGGCTGGGGGGTGGATTAAAACAGCACTACGAGTCCTCAAGGCACTAATCTTTGGGACAAAATGGGACGCCTGAAAACAGAACCCGAAGCACTTGACTTGACCAGAGAACCTGGACCCGCACCTACCAGCGACCCTGAGCATTCCCTGGGCTACGACCCACAGGGGGTCATTCTAGAGCCCACACTCCCTGGCCCGGGCTCATTGCAGCAGACACGGATGGTGCAGTTAAGGGAACGTCAGGTACCAGGGCCCTGCTGAGCTGCGTGCAGCCCCGACAGCCCAGGGCAGCCTGGCTCTCGGGCTCCCAGGCCTGAGTGGGCCGCAGTCTGGCCACGGCCTCTGCACCCTGAGGCTTGGCCCCTCCGCTGGGCTCTCCTCTCATCGGGGGGCAGAGGGAAATAAACTGGGTTGCTCCAGACTAATACCAAGAGCCCCCAAGATGTGTGGGAGAGCCTGGGGAGAAGGCAGAAAGACCCTGGAGGATCGCAGTGGCCAAGGCTGCGGGGGTTGGCCAACCATAGCCCCCAACACTGCGTCTGCGACTCAAAAAGACAGGGTGGGGGCGGGGCCAGCAGACTACACGGCCCTCCGATGAGGTCAGGCTGGAGGGGGGCTTCAGGCGGTCACCCGTGCAAGGGGGCACGCATGTCCTTTGCAAGAGAGGTAGCGTGAGGGACCGGCTCCCAAGGGCTCTGCCAGGGCAAGGCCTCCGTGACCCAGTTGGCAGTGCCCAGAAACCCACCGCCCTGGCCTTGTGCCCCTTCCCCCCACCAGGTACGTGAACTGCGCCAGGGACGCCAAGGAGCAGAACCTGGTGGCCGTCCGGTCCGGCGGGCAGATCTTCTACCAAACCTGCCGGGTGGTCCGGCCAGGCTGCGAGCTGCTGGTCCGGGACGGGGACGGGGACAAGGACGGCTGGGAGCTGGGCAACGCACGGGGCCAACAGTGGAGGAGGACGTGCATGGCCGAGAGAGGTGGGTGCTGCAGTCCCCAGTCTGGGGTCTCCTGTGCTGACGCCCGTATAACATGCAGGCTTGTCAGTGACGTCTCACATCAGATGCTGTAGAAACTAGGAATTCGGTCCAGGGCCCTTGGCTCCTGGGCCTGAGGTCACATTTGTGTTGTTTGTTCTGAGTCTCACTGCATCGTGCACAGTACGGGCTGAGGGCATCTCTCCCGCAGCTTGAGCCCCACTGCACACCAGACAGGGTAATGGAAGGAACTAGACAGTCGGGCTGGCGGTCGCAGCCGTGGGTACAGGGTCAGGCAGCAGCTCGTGCCTTGCGAACACGACCCAGGATGTGACCTTGGGAGGCTCTCGGGAGGCGGCATCCGCAGGACTCGGGGAGCAGTGGCTCTTGAGGGAGGTACCGTTGGACAGGGCAGCCGGCAGGGACCTGCAACTCTTCAGGAGCTGCAGGCCTCAGCGCCTCTGCTTCGCACTGGACACGGGAGTCCCTGGCCCAGCCATGCCGTTGGGCTGGCCGAGGCATGTTGTGTTCCAAGGGGACGCTCTGGTCAGTTCCTGGAGGCTCCTGGCCGGGCATTGCCCAAACTGCCTCGTAGCCCACTGAGCAAGGCCATGGCCATCTGTGGCCATCCGTAGACTGCAGCAGGACTCCTGAACTGACTCGGGCTGGGAGCACATGAGCTAAATCAGATACGTGTCTGGGGTGAAGCTGGGAGATGGGGTACATTCACTTGCTGGCTGTGGAGATGAGAGAAACAGTTCATGGCCTCGCTGGGGCAGCGGGACTGAGTCCTGAGGTAGCTGAGCCCTGCATCCTGGCGGAGACTCAGTCCCAGAGGGTTCCTCAACCCAGGATGCCTTTCTGAGAACCCCTGCCCAGTCCCTTCAGCCATGACACTCTCCCACCCCACCCCTGCAGACCCCAGGCAGTGCCCAGAGCAGTGGTCACCCCCTTGTGAGCCGTCACGCAGATGGACCCAGGAGCCGAGCACACTATCCCTTCTCCAGGATACAGCGGCTGCTGCCAGGGGTTCTGTAGCCTCTGTGCATTAGAGCAGAGCTGCTAGGTCCCCCTGTGGGGCCCTAGTCTGCGTGAGACGTGGATTTCTGTGGATTTTGAAGCTTCCCTGCGTAACAGAGGGGTAGAAAAACAGTGCGTGGTAGGAGGCAGAGCTCCCACTGTCTGCAGAGAGGAATGATCGGGGTGGGGGCTGGGGAGACCACTCTCCCAGGCCCGGGCCACCTGGTCAGTATTCAGTCCCAGCTGACACTTAGCCTCTTTCAGCAGAAGCAGAGCTAGTGAACTACTCGTGCCCTGCCTGCTCTCTGGTCTTCTCCACGGAGAAATCCCTCAGCCGCCACATGCAGCGCCATCATCCCTCCCGGAGCTTGCCAGCGACACCTGTGAGCCAACCCCTCCCAGCAGAGGGTCCTTGCCTACGTCGCCAGGACCAGCAGCAGCTACCTTCTGACCCCCACAGCTGGAGGGATGGACCCGGAAGCCAAGAGGTCAAAGAGAGGCCTGAGCCTTTGATTGAAAGGATGAGGCAGAAGGTTTCAAAAGCCTTTTCCAGCCTGCCCAGTGGACCAGAGGGGAGCCCTAGGGAGCATGAGGGACAGATGGGGGCAGAGTCACCCATAGGCCAGAAAGAGAATCCAGAAGACCTGAGTAACCCATCCACTGAGGTTGGGTTGTCCGCAACTATGAGAGACGAGGGTGAAGGTGTTGGACAAGCAGTCAATGATCAGTCACAGCTCATCACACACCAGAGGACACATACAGGGAAGAGGCCCCACATCTGCAGTGAGTGTGGACGAGGCTTCGGTCATAAATCACATCTCATCTCACATCAGAGGAAACACACAGGTGAGAGACCCCATGTCTGCAGTGAGTGTGGGCGAGGTTTCTGTGATAAATCTACCCTCATCAGACACCAGAGGACACACACAGGGGAGAGGCCCCACATCTGCATGGAGTGTGGGCGAGGCTTCAGTAGTAAGTCGCATCTCATCAGACACCAGAGGACACACACAGGGGAGAGACCCCATGTCTGCAGCGAATGTGGGCGAGGCTTTAATCAGAAGTCATTACTCATCACACACCAGAGGACACACACGGGGGAGTGGCCTCACATCTGCAGGGAGTGTGGACAAGGCTTCAGTAGTAAGTCACATCTCATCACACATCGGAGGACACACACAGGAGAGAGGCCCCACATCTGCATGGAGTGTGGGCGAGGCTTCAGTCAGAAGTCACATCTCACCAGACACCAGAGAGGCCACACAGGGGAGAGGCCCCATGTCTGCAGCGAGTGTGGGCGAGGCTTCAGTCATAAGTCATTACTCATCACACACCAGAGGACACACACAGGGGAGTGGCCTCACATCTGCAGGGAGTGTGGACAAGGCTTCAGTATTAGCTCTGCCCTCATCACACACCAGAGGACACACACAGGGGAGAGGCCCCATGTCTGCAGGGAGTGTGGGCGAGGCTTCAGTCGTAAGTCACATCTCATAACACACCAGAGGACACACACAGGGGAGAGGCCCCATGTCTGCAGCGAGTGTGGGCGAGGCTTCAGTGATAAGTCTACCCTCATCACACACCAGAGGACACACACAGGGGAGAGACCTTACATCTGCAGGGAGTGTGGGCAAGGCTTCAGTCTTAAGTCTACTCTGATCACACACCAGAGGACACACACAGGGGAGAGACCCCACCTCTGCATGGAGTGTGGGCAAAGCTTCAGTCGTAAGTCACATCTCATCTCACACCAGAGGAAACACACAGGGGAGAGACCCCATGTCTGCAGGGAATGTGGACGAGGTTTCAGTCATAAGTCTACCCTCATTGCACACCAGAGGACACACACAGGGGAGAGGCCACATGTCTGCACGGAGTGCGGACGAGGCTTCAGTGTTAAGTCGCATCTCATCACACACCAGAGGACACACACAGGGGAGAGGCCTCATGTCTGCACGGAGTGTGGGCGAGGCTTTAGTCATAAGTCTACCCTCATCACACACCAGAGGACTCACACACAGGGGAGAGGCTCCACATCTGCACAGAGTGTAGGTGAGGCTTCAGTGATAAGTCTGCCGTCAACACACCCTGGAGGGGACATAGCAAAGCCCTAGGCCTGTAGTGAGCTCATCGTCAACAGTAAATCCCATCTCTCCATCCAGAAGGGCAAACGCAGCCACCACACATCCCAAACTAGCTGGGGTGGGGGCTTCAGGGAAGGCCACTACACTCTCTAAGAGCCTAGAGAGTGCAGAAGCTGACTAGACAGGCCTGCCTCCCTGTCAAATGAGATGAGGTAGATGAGCAGGTGATCCCCAGGTCAATAACACCTGCTTTTTCTGTCTTAATAAATTCTGTCTCCATACAAATCTGACTTAGGCTGCTCACGGCATCCCTCCTTGAGAGCACAGGGTGGGTGCAGAGCTCATCCTTACCTGGGTGTCCACACAGCAAGGTAAGCATCTGGAGTTGGACCGCACAGGCTACGGAACCTTGCACCAGGGTGAGAAAGCCTGGGTTTGAGACTCATGGTGTGTGAGGGCACTTTCTGTCAGGAGCAGGTGCAGCCTTGTCTCTTACCAGAGCTGACCCTGATGACTCCTCCCCAGGTACCGCTGTGGGCTCTTGCTGGTCCTCTGCAGCCTGGGGGTTGACTACTCAGATGTGTGCTCTGCCCCCCAGCTGCCTCCTCCTGCCCCTCAGGGCCTCAGTCTGTGCCCACATGGGACTCCAGACCCAAAGCTGCTGATGCACAGCCCTGCCTCTGGGGGCAGCCAGACGCCCAAACTCCATGTCTGTCTCATAACCTGGGCAACGGGAGGTTTGGCGTCACAGCATTAGGGGCGGCTGGATATACAAGCCCACCTCTGTACTTGGGAGTTGTTCTCCCTGCAAAGTTCTCAGTGTCCACTTCTGTGGCACTGGTGATGACCTGCACCTCCCTCGCGCCTTGTGTGTGGGGGTGGGGGTGTGGGTCGCGGGCCCCACTGTTCAACTACCCCACATGTACACGCCGGCACAGGAAGTGGGGTCGCCACCTGCGCTGGCTGGAGGGGTGTGCAGCATGGCTGCCCAGGAGGAGCAGGCGGTGACCCCAGGGCGTGCAGGGGCCGGGCAGAAGGTGGAGGGGGTCGGGTGCTCAGCTAGAGTGGAGCAGCAGGCGTGGCTTCAGTGTGGTGGGATTTGAGGAGCGGGGTGGGATGTGGGGCAAAGGGGTAGAGGCCAAGCGGTGCCGGGGACAGAACCCCCCACCTCCGTCTCCCACCAGGATTGATCCCGAGTCTGCAAAGACTGGGCGATACCGGGGAAAGCCGCACCCCTCGGGCACCCCCGCGGAGGGACCCCAGAGCGCAGCAGCAGGCGCTGGGTGGCAGCCTGGCAGCGGGGAGCCTGGTGTCCCTGCCCTCCAGAAGCCCGGCAAGTGATGTCTAGCCTGGTCTGAGAGGCACTGGCCCTGCGATTGCCGCTCCCTGAGGATGAAGCACAGTCTTTCCCATGTCCACAGGGCCCTCGCCGGTTCCTGAGGGCCGTCCCCGGCAGAGGGCCTGGCCAGGTGTGGGGTGCAGCAGAGTCCGGTGCGCATGGGTTCCCTGTAGCCAGTGCGTGGTTGTCAAGGGTGGGAAAGCGGGGCGGGGTCCACCCGACAGTGTCTGGGGCTGCTCAGGTGGGTTCCCTTAAAAGCGTGAGACCTCAGGATGCCCGTGCAAGAGGCAGGCTGGAGAGAACTCAGCCTGCCCGGCCCTCACCACCCGCCCGGGGGTGGGGGGGGTGGGGGTGGTGACACGGTATCCTTGACTGCTAGCCCCTCACCAGCCTCCCCTGAGCCGCGTAGCAGGCCAGCACCCCCAAGGAGCTGCCCGGAAGCTGCCTGCAGGCCACCCGCCACCCTGGGTATTGGCTGGAGCCAGGGCGCGTCAACGGGGCCATCTCACGTCCCCTATTTCTTTGCACAGCGTTTTGGCACCCACACAATTTTTAACTGCGTCACTGCCCTGTATCAGAATTAGAGAGCATGTGCGTGTATACACGTTCCTCACACCTGCAAGTCGTGTCTCAGTTATTTGAGGGAGCCACCCTAGTCCCTGAGAGCAGGTTGTCATCGATGCGGAGCTCTCCTCCCCGCAAAGGCTGCTTCCTCTCCCCTCCCACCCTGACTGTGAAAGCAGCTCACTCTATTAGGATCTACTACCTGTGGTTGTTACGTTTCCACCCTTCATGGTCTTGAGGGATGTCAGGTGCTCTGCTGACTCCTGTCGTGGTGGCTTTCCCTGAGGGTGGCCCCTCAGCTGAGGAGGTTTTCCTTTGGACAGGGCTGTTTTGGTGGCCCCCACCATCCATGGGAAGGCGAGCTGCAGAGAGGACGGTCTCTTCAGACGTGGTGCTGACGGCCCTCAGGAGCTTTCGACCTCAGGAAAGTGACAGGACAGGGTAACTTTTATGCGGAATGCCAACCGTAAGAAGAACAGGTCAGGAACTTTTCTTTTGTATTTTGCTTCTGTAGTTTTGATATCAGGTCAAAAGAGGCAAAGCCGCCAACCAGCAAGCCACAGGGGGAAAAAAACTTAAAATGAGGTTTCTGCCGCCCAGCTTTCTTCACCTGCGCGTAGCAGTTGCCACTCAAATGCAGTTCAACAACAGGGTTTTATTTACAAGGGAAATTAATCAGGAAGACGAAAAGTCCTTAATGCCACAAGTGGCCAGTTATCTGACCCCAGTTACCATTTCCAGTCCCAAAGGTCCTAAAGACACATGTTCAAGATGGTGCCCTTTGCCCATCCAAAACATGCAGGCACCCTGCAAATGTCCAGTCTTTCTCAGGTGTCTTCACTTCTTCCCCAGTGTTCTGCACTGCTCTGCTTCTCCAAGGCTCTTTCTTCCACAATTGCTGATGCATAAATCAGCTTTCCAAATTCCTGGTCATCTCCAGGTACCAGCTCACTATGCCACCTTGCTGCGGTGCCACACTCCACATCGGCTACTCTTCTGCCGGCCACTCTCCCACCATGTGGCTTCTCGCCACCTCCAGCTCACTTTTCCAGGGGCTTCCTCTGGCCAGGCCACGTGGGCCTGTCCATCTCCATCCATCTCCGTCCATCTCTCTCCTTTTTTTTTCATCCTTGCTCCTTCCTTTTATCTGCCTTTTGGTGATTCTCACTTCTTCTCGCGTGTCTTCCTCTCAGACCCCACCCACCAGGGTATTCCGGCACCAACACAGTTTTAAACCGCGTCACTCATAGCCCTGTATCTGCCCCGCCCCCCCGGCCTGTGGCTGCTGGATGTTCTCATATCAGAGCTTTGCCCTTGGGGCTGTCTCTGCTCGAGGGTCCTGCCTGTCCTCTCACTTCCTCCCTACTCCTCAAAGGGGCCTTCCCAAGCTGCCCTCTGCTGCTGTCACCTCCTTTTAGCCCTCTCTTTCTGGAACCCCTCGATATGGCTCCTGCTCACCCACTCTGGCCTCAGACCTTAGCTCTGCAGGAGCCCAGAGGCATGGCAGGAGAGGACCCCCAGCTGTGCTGGCCTGGGACTGGACCTTCTCTCTCCTGGGGTCTGTTCCTGTTCTGGGCCAGTTCCTGCTGTTTCTATGGGAAACACGCTGGAGGTGGGCCCTCCCGCCCTGCCCAGGGCACCCCCCACTCAAGCCCAAGGTGGGGTCACCCCATGAACCCCTGGTGGCCCCCCAACTGTCAGCCTATTCTCTGCTGCTGAGCCAGGTGCGGGCTCTGCTCGCCTGGGGTCTCCCGGCTGTAGCTTCTGTCTTGGTCTCTCTGCAGGCTCCTAAGTCTTGGGTTTCCTTGTCCTGCTGTGGCTATGGATGTGCCCTTCCCGCTCTGCAGGCCCCGCGTCTGGAGGCTCTGGGTGGCAGATCCCAGCCCTTCGCCCCAGCCTGACCCACCTGCCCGGGCTTCCCACATAGGTCAGTTCCCGGCCAAGGCTTTTTTAGGTTCCCAGAAGAAACTTCCAGCTCAGCACATGGGGCCTCTAGAGTTCACGTGGCGTTGGGGATCCCCCAGCTTGGGGTCCCTCCCCCTCTGTCAGGGTTGGTCTCCTCCAGTGATGTCCTGGGATTTAATTTCCAAACCACTCGGAGGTCCTTTGGGAGCAGAATGCTTCCTACCTATTTATTCTTGAAATGGACGTTTCCCATTCTTAGATGGAAACTCTGATATTTGAACAGTAAGAGTTCAGTCAGTAGGAAGATACTTTCACTGTGGCATCTCCATCCTGTAGTCTAGGGGACAAAGTTGGTGCATCCCTTCCATGACGTGTCGCCCTCAACGTGATGAACTTGCCACTTGTGACTCCTCCGACCATGCCAGTGCCCTGAACTGAGCAGAGACGTGTCCCTACAGGGATGGTGTCGTTTGAGGATGTGGCTGTGAACTTCACCTGGGAGGAGTGGTGGGTCCTGGACAAGGTCCAGAGGACCTGTGCTGGGAGGTGATGCTGGAGACCTGCTGGAACCTGGCTGATGTGGGTGAGACTCACACTGATGGCCTCGTGCAGCTCCAGTTCTTTATGGTAAATGCACAGCGTTTATGACATTAGGATGTTATTTCATTTTTTAAAAATGTAAACAGATTAAAAATGTACTCAAAAATTAAATGCTCAAGACTCCAGACAATGAGAAGGTGAGTGTACAGGTCTCTACTGAGAGACTGAAACTGCCCTCCATCAAACAACCCTTTAATTTATTATGTATGTATGTATGTGTGTATGTATGAAACAGGGTAAAAAAAAAGACTTTCTGACTTTAACTGTATACACCTAACTGCCTGCTTCTCTCTCCAAAGCAGGCTACACACTCTTCATTAGCATTTTCACTGATCACCTTTACCATTGATATGCAAACATCAGCTACCAGATTCTCTCTGCTTTCTTTCCCTCTTTCAGACCTAAAAAGAAAAACTTTAAAACACAGTTTAAACTTTCCACACGTGGGTTCTTACCACCATCCCCAGCCTTCTCAACCAAAATACCAAACCAATGCAAGACTATCAGTGCAGACTAATTTATTTCTAACAAAGTGATTTCTAATTATCCTAATAATTACAAAAGAAACATATAAGACTCAGAATACTTCAACATTGTCCAAAACCTTTCTCAGTATTGTCAAAAGTCCTTTCCCAGATTGCCCCGAAATCCTCAGTCTTTCAGTCCTGATCATCTCACCAATGTCCAGACAGAGTCCATCTCCAGACGCTTGAAGACATGTTCCTTTGACTGCTCCTCCTTGTCTTCCACGCTGTCTTCTTGTCACCTTCAGGTAGCAGGAACTCCATGGTGCCGAACCAGCCAAGTTCACTTTCTTCTCAGGCCTAACTTTCGCACGGCCTCTTGCAGACACAAGTCAAACTCAGCAAAACAAACTCCAACACGGAGTTCAAATCTGCAAACTCCTTAACTGCTTTCAGCACACATGCTGCCATCCTGGGCCAGCCAAGGGTTGCAGGCCCTCGGTGGCCACATGGCCAAGCTCACATGGCTCACATCTTTACAAGATGGCCGATTACCATCTCTCCTCCATTGAACCTCTCTCTCTATCCGATCTCCATATTCGATCTCCAATCTGAATCCTGAATCGAATCCTTCT
>PVHY01020680.1:0-25090 GCA_004024945.1 Uropsilus gracilis
TAAGTTATAATCATTATTATCATATTGTTTGTATTTAATAAAAGCATAAGAACTAAATTCTTCCATAATATCCTTTAACTATGAAACTCACCTTAAACTTTTTAGAATTATTACTTAATTTTAGAAATTGAAGATTCATCTTGATTGGTTTTTAGTAAGATTATAGACTCATATTCATCATGACTTTACAAAGTCAATTTAAGATAATTGTTAAAAACATAGAAAGAATATGGAGTTTTTAACTCCATGTCTCCTGAACTCATCAACACTATTAGGTCAAATAGGGAACATGAGAAGCTGACAGTGAAATTCTCACCATTGGTGTGGACAGATGATGAAAAAGGAACTGTGGAGAGCAAAACAAAAACTTAAGAAGAAATTTAGTAAGTGCTGATTTAAGTATGGTGAGTTTGAAGTGTATTTGGGTTGTGCATGTGAGAATAAAAATATAGTTTCAGAGCTGAGGTCATGTTCAAATTAGTACTGAAGATGTACATTTGCATATCACAAACAAATACTATCAGCTTTGAAGAACTGTGTGTAACTGGGTCTTTTAATACAGAGTGAGTTTTCTTTCACTGATGGCATTCAAACAGAAGTTGCACAACCACTAGTTTGGATATGAAGGGAGGTTCAAAAGTAGTGGGTCTTGCACATTCTCTCTGGCACTTTTGTAACATCTAGACACAGATCATTTGTCCACTTCACTTAGCAACGTGTCCTCAACATCAACTTTCTGTCTTCAGAAAATAATTGAGATCAGATTCGATGAGTTAACCCCTTCTCTTTTGATGGGATCCTTTTTGTACTACTGTAATTTTATTTCAATGAACTTTCAGAACAGATAGGATCAGTCTTCTATCTTAAACCACAACAAAAATAATTCACAAAGGTTTTAACATAACTGCTCCCTTCATTTGAGATCTAACTAGTATATTTGACTCACTCCCTCAGTGAGTTTATTTGTATTCATGGATATTCTTTCATTCAACTTCAACTTAGTGAGCATAGTTTTTTTTTAATTAAATTGTATTAGCATATATATTTGAGATGACACAGTGCAGTGAAGAGATTCATAAATGGACAATTTCAACATTATTTTTTAAAGCAAGAGCTACAGTAAAACATGAGAACAGCAGAGAAATTTTTAAGATATCTTGGAGGAGTTACACAATGACTCACATGGAACTTGATCTTCAAAGTACCTCCTAAAAAGAATAGGTGGAGTTTTCCAGGCAGATGAAGGAAAGGAGGTAAGGGCAGAGGGACAATGTAAGGATAACAGGACAGAACCTTTTAACAGAAGGTTAGAGGCTGTCACATGACCACAGGCAACCAGGACAGTATTACAGCACTGAGGCAGAGAAGCCAGTGGACAGCTGAGTAAGGAGCACAGTGGATGCATTAATTCCTGCATGCTCTCCAGAGGTGAAAAGAGAGCCTGGCGGCCAAACTGGGTGGGATATAGAAACTGTAGTGTAAGGTGACATATTGATCATTGACAAATGACTATAAATCATAGGTTAAGTGTTGCTTGTAAAAATAATGTGCAAAAGCTGAGAAGTCCATTTCATAAAACCCCAGTGCAGATCAGAGCCCTTCCTCAAGAGAAAGGTAGAAAATTAAGGACCCAAAGGAAAATTCTGAGCCTTCTTTAGTAATATTGGCCTTCTTAGTCCCATAAGAAAGCATGTAAGTTCCACCTTGTTATGGATCAAGGGTGTATCGTGGACTCTGAGAGAAGAGCAGAGATAGGAAGAGCAAATTATCAAAGGCTGAATATTTATCCAGAGGAGACCATGTGATCTCAAAGAGGTCACTTACAACAGCAGAGAATAATGTTAAAATGAACCTTTGGTCTTGCTCCCAAAGAAGAAAGGTTCTGCAGAAGGTCAGATAAAAGTTAGAACATAAAAGAAAAAAATTTTATCAGAAAATTCAATCATGGCTTTTTTTTTTTTTTTTTTTTTGAGAATTATTTTTTTCTCGCTATTTTTGCCCGTGGAACCATAGGCTCTCGTTGCCCGGGGTACCACAGACTCAGTCTCAGCTTCCCAGGTAGCTGGGATTACAGGCTTGTGCCACCATGCCCAGCTATTTTTTTGGAACTAGGTCTTGCCCCAGGCGGGACTGGAACTGTGATCCTTAGCACTGCACCAGCCGCTTCATTGGCTGAAGCTTACAGGCACGAGCCACCGTGCCCGGCCAATCATGGCTTTTTTTTTTTACTCAGGACATAAATCTTTCAGATACACATCAGACCATAACTGCCACTTCCCTGCCAACCTCATATTTCTAGTTTATCTCAGTCTGCAATTTCAACTCTCTTGGGACTGAATGAAATGGATTCAGGCAATGTTGATCAATACTCTGAAATTCTTTTGTAAAGGGTTTGGTATTAAATGAACATTAAGAGCCAGAGACTATCTTTACTCTTCCTCAACCAAGCAACACCTTCATTTCTCCCATGCATATAGAATGTTTTTAAAGGGATGGTGAAAACTCTTGAACTCTAAAGTACACTGTTTGTATTCCTGAACTTTCTCTAGCCCACAAGAACATTTAATGAGAATAGTTTGAGTTTATCACAGTCAATCTTTTCAGCAGTTTTTTCTTTTTTTTTTTGTTTTTTTTTCTTCTTCAAAAAACAGCAGTTCTATTTGTGATAGTAATATCTGTCTATTTTAAACATTTTGGAAAATACAGAAACATATGTCTTCCTCTCCCACATCAGTCATCTTTAGTTTCCCTTCCTTCCTTCCTTCCTTCCTTCCTTCCTTCCTTCCTTCCTTCCTTCCTTCCTTCCTTCCTTCCTTCCTTCCTTCCTTCCTTCTTTCCTTCCTTTCTTCCTTCCTTTCTCTCTTTCTTTTTTCTCTTTCCAGAGTTGTTTTCTTTTTTTAGCTTTTTCAAACTTTGCTTTTATTGGTTGTACATATATCTGTGTCTATATATATGTATATATATACACGTATATACATATACAACATCATTGTCTGCCCTGAAGCTCCCATCACCTTATCACCCATCAACAATCTCAGTCTTTTGTGCCCTCCCCCTCCCCTATTTTCTTTCTCCTCCCCCTCTTTTGCCTATGCTTCAGTTCTATATTTTTTTTCGGCAGTTTTATATTTTTCTTGCCCATTTGTTTGCTTGTTTTTCCTATACCCCTTATATAAAGGAGACCATTGTTAGGAGTTGCATGTGGAATGAAGAAATTGAGACAGAAGAGACTGATAGCTGTCTGTGAGGCTAGCCCACAGAATAGAGATCCTGGGAAGTATGTTCAGGTCCAACTTTAATGAAGTTGTGATGTTCCTTATATACCCCAGCAAGGAAATGTTACAGTGATGTAATGAGGAAGTAGCAAAGCATACGTGACATGGAGCAGGCAGAATGTGGGGATGCATGATAACAGGAGAATTTACTTTTGGGGGCAACAGTCATTACTAATAGGTCATATGTCTCTTGGAACATTCCAAAGAGGTTAGGAAGCTAGGTTATAGGTGAGAGAGATGCTATCGACCACCCTCTAGTGTGTCAGAGGGAGCTAGAGAGATAGGAGGTGTTCCTCTTATTTGAAGCTCCATCTCTCTACCTGCTTCCATGTTTCGCAGACCATCCCATATTTTTTTTTCCTGGCTTTTTTCCAATAAGAATATCCCTTCTAGCTCCATCCATGTTGCTGCAAATGATGTAAGGTTGTCTTCTTTGATTGATGCATATTATATTGTGTAAATATACCACATCTTTTTCAACCATTCATCAGTTTTGGGACATTTGGGTTGTTTTCATATCTTGACAATTGTAAACAGTACTACAATAAATATGCACATGCAGGTATCCTTATGGATTAGTGTTTTTATATCCATTGGGTAGATTCCCAATAGTGGAAGTGCTCAGTCAAATGGTACTTCTACTTTCAATTGTATGAGAGTCCTCCACACAGCCTTCATAGTGGCTGGACCAGTTTGCACTCCCACCAGCAGTGTAAGAGTATTCCTTTCTCTCCACACCCATCCCAGCACTTGTTGCCCAGTTTTTTTTTTAATACGGACTATTCTTATTGGTATAGCATGGTATCACTGTGTGGTTTTGATTTTTATTTCCCTGCTTATTAGTGATGTGGAACATTCTTTCATATGCCTATTGGCCATCTGTAATTTTCTCTTTGGAGAAGTATCTTTTCAGTTCTTCCTATTTTTTAACTGGGCCTTTTATGTTGTTGTTTTTTTTTTTTAAGTTGTGTGAGTTCTTTATGGATCTTTGTTATCAGACCCTTATCACGTGTATGGTGGGCAGAAATTTCCTCCCAGTCAGTTGGGTTTCTTTTTGTTTTGGTTATTGTCTCTTGTAGTACAGAAGGTTTTTAGTTTGATGTAGTCTCAGCTGTTTATGTTTTCCTTCTTTTTTTTTTTTTTTTTTTTTTTTTTTTTTTTTTTTTTTTTTTTTTTTTTTTTTTTTTTTTTTTTTTTTTTTTTTTTTTTTTTTTTTTTTTTTTTTTTTTTTTTTTTTTTTTTTTTTTTTTTTGGATAGCCATACATGGTCCAGAAATGGATTTCTTATGTGTAATTCAAGGAGAGTTTGCCCAGGTCTTACATCAAAGTCTTTTGTCCATTTTGCATTGGTTTGGAACATTAAAAAAATTATATATTTAAATATGCTGTGTGAATTGTGGCACCAAACACAATTTCTTTTCACTTTTGGAAATATTTACTATATTTGTTGAGGAAAGTCTGAAAAATATTAGGAATCTACTTGAACTCTATTTTACCTCAGTCACAGTTCCATGCTTTTTCAATGAATTCAACTCACAAAAAAAGGTCATTTCTAGTTCAATACATGAGAAAATAGAAGTTCTTTTCTTAACAATTTCACTTACCTCTTTCTTTAGCCAGTCATTCTCCCATATCTCTCGATAGCTGCCTCTATCAATTAATCTTATAGCATGCTAAAAGAAAGATTCTGTATTAAAGAAGAAAGATTTGCCACCTGGAAAATCACAATGTTAACAGTGGTGACGCACAATCAACTTATCACTTAAACAAATAACTTATTTATTTAAAATTATGTTTTGAATTACTTTGGGAAGATATTTGCCAAGAAATTACTTTGGGAAGATGATTATATATTCAGCCATTTTCTTTATCATTCTATTTTATTGCTTTTGCCTATTTGTACTATTCAGATAGGTAATTCAGAGAACTGAATTATTGGCTGTTTATTCAATTTAACCTTTATTTATTTTTTTAAAAATTATTATTGTTTTTTATTTATATATAATAATTTAACCTTTATTAGTATTAAATCTGACTACCATGCTGAAAATCAGTAATTCAGTGATCTCTGTAATTAAGGTGGCTTACATGCAGTGAGCAAAATTTTTGAATGTTTAGTATCATAACATAATCTTCACTTTATATATATATATATATATATACTTGTAGCATATTTAGTCTCCATTTGCATTTTAACCATTGTAACTCTGATCAAATCACTTAATTGTTGATTTCACAATTTACTTGTTTTCAGTCACAGAATGGATAAACTGCATGGGCAGATAATCATTGATGAGTTCTCTATAACCTAACCTTCTGTATTTGTGCAAATCAGTAAAAATCATGCATTAAGGGAACACCGAAAGAACAATTGAACCAATGGTGAAGCAACAAACAACAGCAACTGATATTCAGTAAAGAATTTTAGAAAGAGCAGATGTTTTTGTCTCTGAAGAAAAGATATTCTGGAAGAAACAATCTCATGGGGATTTGTGAGATAGTTGGGACATGGGGAAGAGAATGAAAAGCAGATATTTTGTGCAAAACAAAGAGATTAGAAAACATATAAAAGTTATGAATTATGTGTCAAACATTTTATATCCCAAAATTTTAATAATCCAGCAATGATTTGGGCAACAAAATACTTTTAAACAAATTATATTTCATCCTATATAATTCATCCAAAATTTTTATTTAATCATTTTGTTGCCATTATTCTTATTACAATACTTTAAAATAACTTTATACTTTAAAATAACTTATTGATAACTTACTGAGCTTTTGCTCATTTTGAGGTAGTAAGCTACTTAAATCATCTAATTCAATCCTCACATTAGTCATTGAAGTAAATGTTACTATTGCATCTATTTTATAGATTAGTATCCCAAAACCTAAAGAAGTTAAGTAACATTCAGTTTATATACTCAGTAAGTTGTAGAACTACTATTTGGACTTTAAACTGCCTCACTAGAGAATCCAAGTTCTTTAACCACAAGAAAAATTAGGGGGAAAGTTTTGGAGGGAAAGTTTTGTTTTAAAGGAAATTGAAATATACCTGTGTGGCCCATTCCTTCTTTTGGTCTAACTGCAACAAAGTTTCTTTGATTATTCTTTTTCTAGCGTCTTCCAAAGTGATTTTATATTGCTCTTTAAAAAAAAAAAGAGTAAAATCCTTTAAAGGGTGATCCCAGGTGAAACAATAACATCTGTAAATTTTGTTTTCCATGTACTCACTTTTCCTTCCTTCCCCCCCCCTAAGAACAAATGCACTTTTATTTACTCACTTTTCAGTAAGTTTATCAAGGGGTACAACAGCAATCACATAGGTTGTATGTGCAATGACCTTAGCAAGAAGATTGCTTCAGGAAAGGCAGACTGAGAAGAGAGTGAGGAGCAGAGGAGGCTGTGAAAGTCAGTGGACTTGATGTGGAGTTGGGTGCAGAGCAAGAAAGACAAGGAAGTACAACATTCTTTGTCCTTTCCTGAATACCTTATGTCAAAAATGTCTGAACTGAGCAAGCAGAGCCTATAATGTCTTCTCTTTGTTGGCTTGTCTTCTCCAATCCATTCTGTGTCATTTTGCTGCTTCTTTGTCTTATAATTCTGGCCCCTGGCTTAAGGGACCTTGTCTCCAGCCATAGTCCATTAAGAAGTTTTCTTGCTGGGGACAGGAATCTGCATATGGCCTTTGCAGATCGTCTCCTCTCCCTCAGTTTGCAGCTTTGCTGTGAAGCCAATGTCCTGGCTCTGTGGCTTTCCTTTCCTGTGGAACCGGTGGGGGGAGGGGGGGAGGAGGTAGGGGGACTGCCTTGCTCTCTTAGATGGCATATCAGAAATGGGATTTGGGCACATCCACGTTTCATAAGGTGTAGATGTGGTTCTGTGATAGGTCATCACCATAATTGTTTTTCCAGTTCTGTATGCAATGGGTCTCTCAATGTTCCTTCTCTTGTGTCCTGCCCAGATGTGTGGGCAGGATCTTTATCTAGTCCCTCATGCATTCTATGTTGGTATTTGTATTACTTGTGCGCTTCTTATTCCTCTTGAGGACTAATTGGAGTGAGAGTTAAACAGAAGGGGAATTCTGACCACACCCCCCTCCACTGGCACCTTGCAGCATGGGGTCAAGATGATCACACAGGTGCAGCCCTCATTCTCCCCCACCCCTCCTAGGAGTCTGGATGGTGGCACAGTTCCCCAGGCTGGCAGACAGTTATGACATGCAGTCTGCTAGTGGGCAGTTTGAAGCCTCTGCCTGACCCTTGTATCCATCCTCACCTATGTGGGGATTGTGCCCAGAGGTCTGTGCCACCGCCCCCCCCCCGTTGCTCTCCCAATTTTTTAATCAAGTAATTTGTCTTCTTGTTGTTGAGATGAATAAGTTATTCTCTGTCTCTGTCTGTCTCTGTTTCTCTGTCTCTCTGTCTCTCTGTCTCTCTGTCTCTGTCTCTCTCTCTCTCTCTCTCTCTCTCTCTCTCTAAGCCACCGTGCTTACCTCTGTGATAGACAGGTGGTTTCAGGTTCCCAGATCTAGTCCTGGAAATCTTCAACACACCTGATGCCAGACTACTCCATACTTTTTCTATTTCTTATAACCTTTGCATTCCAGAGGTTTTTTTTTGACCACAGTTTAGCTTTTCCTTGGGCATTTCTCTATAGTGATTCTGATTGTCTAGCCTAGTAAAGTTGCCTTAGCTTGCCTCAGGTGAACTCCCTTTCTAATGTAACCCACTCGCAGGTTCCCCCAGTAGAAATACTCCAGATTCAAGATGGGAGCATCCAAACACCAGGTGGTTGCAGGATTTCTCCATTTTCATACCACCTACTCCTTTATTTCTCTTCTTGGTCTTACAGTAGTGTTGGGATAGTTTCTCTATTCCTTCATTTTTATCAGTGGGTCAGAAGTATCTTCTCTTTCTCCAAATATTTGTTCTCTAAAGATTTTCCTATTGAACAAGAACTAGTCTTGTTGCAACTGACCTGACATTTTCTCTGCATTCTCTTTAACTCGTTTGATGTCATTTTGTAAGGAATCAATGATTTTAGCATGTTGTTCACTCCCTACATTCTTGTACTCTTCCCAATATTCCTTTTCACCAAGTTTCTCAAGAAACAATTTTTCAGTATTGATTATTTGCATGTGCATATCTGTTGAAAGAAAATTAAGACCCCATGTCACTGTTATCTTAGCAACTTGCAATTTAATTTTATGAAACTGAGTTATTATAATGCTTTTGACAGCAAATGCTATATCTACAATTTAGTGGAATCTAAACTATTCAAATTTATCCTTAATGATTCAAAATCTAATTCAAACTAAACTTCCAATTATGAAGTGGATGAATGGTTTTGGATTGTGTTTGAAGGCAATAATGGAAATTAACATAGAATTTTAGGAATAATTTTAAATTATTCCTGTGATAGCTTGAAAACAGTCTTTTTTGGGTACAATTGATTATATCACTTCAGTAATTTATTAGTAAATTATAATTTTTGGCCATTTGTGGGCAAAGTGATTTCAATTTATATCCTATGGTAGATCTTAGCAGCCATTTATGTAAGTAGTTTGATTCCATCATCTGAAGTTCACTTCTCTAGACTTCCTTGTATGAAATAGCATTCAGCAGTTATTACAACATGTACCTCCCTATACCCCACATCATTCCTAACCTTGCCCTCCAAATTTCCCCTTTCCTATCTTTAGTTTTTTTTTCTCTGTCTAGCTGGAGGTGGAAGGACCTGATAACTCCTTTGAGGGTATTGGGAGGAAAAAACTTCATATATCAATCTAAACTAAGGCTGAAGCCAATGAAATCACCCAATGAAACATTTCCCAAAAGGAAGAACAAGTCTTCACTGTCAGGAGTTCAGTGTGGCACAGAACAAGATGGCTGTTGTTGAGTCAAATGGTGTTCATCTGGCTTTGCCTTAGATTACTGCCCTTCTCACTGGGGTGCAAAGTCTTGGACCACTTGGACCACCATTGTTATTTCCCTCTCCTGTCTGTTCACCTCTCTGTGCTTGTGGTTGTGATGGTAGTGATGTCATTTAAAATTCATTAACGGAATTCTGAACATAATAGAGACAAACCATTACTCTATTAAAGAATTAACTTGATGCAGTTTTATGATAATTTTCAAAGTTCCTAAATCACCTTTCAAGTTTTGTTCTTGGTCTCTTACAAACTTCCAATTTGCCTGCATTGCATTTTCAACTTGTTCTCTTGTTACAGTTGGTAATCCCTCTGACTTATCTTCACTGAGTTCCTTTAATAGGTGCTTTATGTGCCAAATCTGCTCATCCTTCAGACGTTCATTCTGTCATGAAAACCAATAATAGCTAGCAACAGCTGCTGAAATATATACACCAATATTCTAAACATAGAGCTTAGTATTGGGTCTTTTAAAAATGACTTATTCTTACTAGAGTTTATAATTTTCTTTATTATAAAATTTCAACATTGTATTTTATTGTTGATGTTCATTTGTTTTATTCTCTTAACTTACTTGGGAGCTCTAAGAGTATTTCTTTTCCCAAAATTGATTTTCTAGGCCAGTACTTCTCATGTTCTAATGTACAGCCCAAGGACCGGGGGAATGTGGGAGGCCTGCAACTCTGCATTCTTGACAAGTCCAGGTGTTACAAGTCTTTAGAAAGAGCAGCACTGTTCTTTCTAAACATTTGTTATTTACTGAGAGTACTACAGCTTACTAAGACCAAGTTCTTTATTACTTAATCCAACAAAATTTAAATGTGAAGTTTGAACAAACTAATTTCTTAAAATTATTTCATAAAATAAGCAGTAGTTTGATAAAGTCAGAATTTTAATGTGATTTTAATGTTCTGTATTCTATTTCATAAGCTGTTTCAAAATGACTATACTTTAAGCACATTAAAATTTTAATTGAAAACTTTTGATACATTGAACACAAGCAAGGACAATTAACTTTATGATGCTCAGTATTGAAAATATGAGTGAGAAAAAAGATTATGACTGGGCATACTTTCAAAAAAAGAAATAAAGATTAGAAATATAGTATTAAAATTTAGTAGTTTAACTTCTTTGATCTTTTATTTTCAATATTCTAAAGCATTACACTTGATTTTGTTGCTAAAGAATTTTTAGTTCAAAGAGATTCATTATATATGGGTCTGGAAATAGAATCTCTTTTAACCTACTCTTTAAAATCTTATTGGGAATGACATAAAGAGAGAGGAGTCATGACCTTGAAAAATCCCTCTCTCTTAAAAGCAATGTAAAAAATTTGGCAATCAGTTTTCTGCAAGCTTGTAAATTAAAAAATTTGTTAAGCTTAGAAATTAAAGGCTCACAACTTCCAGAAAGTATTTATTTAAGAAAAACAGTTATACTTAAGGAAGGCAGCAAGTTTTGCAGCATTTTAATTTGCCTTAAAAATCAAAAACCCCTACATCAAGCTACAGGCTTTGAGTTCATCAGTCTTAATATTGGTATCACTTGAATGCCAATAAAAGATTTTTAAAAAAATGAACAGCCCCATAATTCTGGTGAAAACCAGCAACTTAGCCCGGGGGTGAGACTTCAGGAGAGAAGAGAAGGAACAGATCTGTTCCAAAATCCAGTTTCCAAATAATGGTCATTGCTTGATGTACCTGGTAGTGACCTTGATAATTTCAATTCCACTAACCAATGTGTCTTTATTTGATAGCTTTTTTCAGTCTGTGAACACTGTTTTTCCAGGTTGATTATTATTAAAAACAATAAGAAAATTGTTTTTAACAATTAACCATGATGACTATCCAAGGTGGTAATGATAGTTGGGGTTAATGATGTGCTGACCAAAAACCACTTTAAATGAAAGCTGGGACTAAGATGTCCACAGGAGGCTTTAAGCAAAGACATGTTTCTGGCAACATGAAAGGTATTCTTCACATACAGAGCTGGGTGCATTCTCTGGGCTGGGCACATACTCAGGAATGACCTAAGAGAGCTAAGCTCTCAGCTTGAACTGACCTTGTGATGACATATAAGTAAGAAGGGGAGGCTAAGTGGAAGTGGTAAAATGCCTGGCTGAGTGTAGAAGGCATATCTCAACACACAGACTCTTTTAGCAAAGGTTGGGAGGTTTTGTGGTTACAGATATTTGAAGAAATCCTATCTGATCCTTATTTGATCCCTAAGCTAAGCTAGCAGAGTTCAGAGGTGACACAGAATAAGTATATAGTCTTTACAGAGTCAGTCTGGAAAAGTTACTGAACAAACAGTAACAACCACAATAAGCAGCAACAATAAAAAAAAACCTCAGATGAGAGGAGAGAATCTAATTTCCAGAACTGTGACATCATATTCAAAGGGTTCAATTTCAACAAAAAAAATCACAAAGCATACAAAGAACAAGGACATATAATTCATATACATTTTCATTGAGAGTTTTATTTTACACAGAATAAACAGCAACCAATAGAATCAGATAAAAAAAATACTGGACTTTCTAGACAAAAACTTTTTATCAGTTATTTAAAATATATTCAGAGTTAAAGGAAACAACATGAAAAGAATTCAGTAGGAAAATATGAAAATGATGTCTCACAAATAAAAAATCAATAAAGAAAAATTATTTTCTAAAGAAAAGCCAAGCAGAAATTCTGGGGGAAAAAAGAACAATTGAAATGAAAAATTAATTAGAGGGGCATAATATCAGATTCAAGCAAGCAGAATACACTCAGCCACAAAATGGAATGAAGAACTCGGCTAAATATTAAATGTTTATGTTGCCCTTTCCTTCCCTTAATTCATTTGCTGATGCCTTCTCATCCCTAATGTGATGGTATTTGGAGATGTGGAAGTGATCAGGTGTAGATAAACTCCTGATGGTGGAGCCGCCAGGATGAGATTATTATTTTTATAAAGAGAGGAAGTGATCAGAACCCCCTTTCTACCATTATATGAAGAAAAGAGGAACCTTGATCTGAGTCTCATAATTCACATAAACATTAACTCAAATAGACCATGATTTAAATGGAAAGGGTGAAAGTACAAATATTTTAGAATAAAATGTTTATTCTCTATTTAGAATAGAGTCTTTGAGATCTAAGTCTAGGCAAAAAGTTTTTAAACTTGACATCAAAAGAATGATCCATAAAATGAAAAATGGATAATCATAATATTAAAATTAAAAGATTTTGCTTTATGAAAAGAACCTATTGTGAAGATGAAAATATAAGTTACAAGCTGGGAGAGAAAATTTGCAAATAACATCAAAAAAGAGCTAATATCTACAAATCTATTTATCTAAAACTCTTAAAACTCAAGAGTAATGTTTTATTTTTATACTAATGAAGAGCCAAAGAATCTGATCACTCATACACTGCTGGTGAGAATAGAAAACAATATTGTTACTCTTTAAAAATGATGCCATATTTATACGATGAAGCCCTCTTGCCCAGTATGATGGTATTTGAAAATGTGACATAATTGTCTGACATGTTCAAAATTGACGATAGCTGAAAAGCTAGGTTGTGCAATACAATGATATAGAATTTAACTATATATATCCAACAATGTAGATATATGATACAAAGTTATTATTATTTAAGGTAAAAGGGCCAACCACAAAACTCAGGACCAGGGACAAAGTGGAAAGAGGAATTGTGACAGGTTGCTCAGGCATGGGTTCCACATCGGGAAATCCAGAGCAGGTAAGATAAGGTATCATGGCCCAGTGCACATTCCCCCTGGTCAGGTCAGGACTGTATTTGGTTGTAGAAAGGACAGAAGTTCAGGACTGAGGAATCATTTTCTCAAGTCAGGACTGTATTTGGTTGTAGAAAGGACAGAAGTTCAGGACTGAGAAATCATTTTCTCATAACCCATCATTTGGAACCAGAAACGAAGTTTTTATTTTCATGAGGATTAGCTCAAGAACAGGATCTGTCCGAGTCTGCTCTTGGGGGTCATTCAGCACGCAGAGGCAAACTCTAGCTCCAACTGTATGTATGGATTTCTCTCCATTTTTGCCACCACTGTCCCAGTTTAAACTTTGTCATCTCTTACTCATCCTTTTACTATCCAATCACTTTCCACAGTACAATAAGAATTACCCTTTGCAAGTCTTTCAGTGCTTAACAGCTTGTTGTGGCTTTATATTACAAAGAAAATAAATCCATAGCCATTACTAAGCTTGCAAGGCCCTCCAACATCTGCTCTTGTGCTCACCTCTCCACATTATCTTCAGCTACTCTCTTTGCTTACCACTGCTTCTTTTTTCATTAATTTTTTAAATTTTCATACAGCAATATGAATATTTATATATTTATAAAACTAATATACTTATGATCTACATAAAACTAATATACTTATGATCTACATAAGATCTACATGGATAAACAAAGCAGCATATGAGGAATACATAAATACCCATTTTCACAGAAAGGAAACTGAGGTTCACACAAAATGGCCAAATGACAAAATGACATCTACAGTAAGTTGTACAGTCAGAATGCAAGCTTAGATCGCTTACCACTAATGCTGTTAAAGTAATTTTGTCTAATTATTAATTATTAAGGAAAAAACTGTGGGTCCATACAAAGTAAATGTTTTAGTAGGGGATACCCTTGATGGTTCTTAAGTTCATGAAACCTATAAGGTAAAAAGTTGGGCTAATTATTATCATTTATTTATAATTAATAATATTTATCCAAATATTATTTCTGTTGGTCTCTCTATGTAACACCTCTTTGATTTTTCTTTTAATCTTATTTCATGAAAACATTATCTTAAATATTCAATAGCCATTTTAACAACTGAGATGTTACTTTTCAAATAGCATTTACATTTATACTCTCTCTGAAAATCTGAAAGGAAAAATACAAAAATTGAATCAGAGAACAAAAGCTTTATAGTTTGGTAAATATGAAATCAAAAGGAAAATGCAGCTTCAGAATTTTAAAATTTTGAACATAAGATTCAGTGTCCTTACAATTTAAATAACATAATTTAAACTAACTTCCCTTGACATTATTATTAATTTAGTAGGAATAATAGCAGCATCTTGCTTCACATGTACAAAAGATTTAAATATATTGCAAATTAAGCAAGTCTAAGCACTAAATAAGGTAATTCCCAAGAGTATACATCATCATAAAGCTTAATGACTACAAATAGGCTCTAAATTTTATACTTACTCTTTCATGATACTTTTGATTCTTTTCCCTAAGTTTCCTCACTTGAAACATGAATCGTTCCACTGAATTTTCCTTTATCTGACGGCTGATAGCAAAGATAAGATGTGATACAGTTATATATCTTAGGAAAAATAAGTGATAAAAATTTTTTAATCTAATTAAATATTTTGAAATAATGGGATAAATGTTAAATATATTATAAAAGCTCATATGGTGCAGCAGGAAAGTTTTTTATTTCTCAATATATTTTACTCATCTAAATATATATGCAAAGTATATATTGGAAAGATACTTCAAGTTTTAAAAATAATTTCCCATTTGTATTTTATAACCATGATTTTTTTGTTTTACTTCTCAGTTACCCATAAATAACTCAGCTAAGGGAACATAGGAAAGGGCATTCAGAAGGTATCTGAAAATATTAAAACAAAAGCACTTCATAAGAACAATGCTTTGAAATACTAAGGTGAACTCATTATACCTATTAGTTCAAGTTCATTAGTGTGCTATCTTTTCTAAAAGTAGTAAAAAATGTCTTTCCTGATACAAAATTTATTTTCTCAATTTCATTGCTTGTACAAATGATTACTCCCACAAATTTCATTAACAATTATGAGAAAGAAAAAATATTTTACCCATAAGCATATCTGGTAGTGGGTGGCGTGGCTGAATGGGGCCGCATGGGGTACCCAATTTGTGATGCAGTTGGAAAAATGGGAGTAGGCCACAGTGCCCTATTAGGCAGGGTTTGACCGAAAGACCACACAAGAGAAAATGGGAAGTTCAAAAAAGGGCATGCAACAAGAAAAGGCAAAAAAGAGTCACCAGCTTGGTGGGCCTCCTGGGAACAGCAGGCCAGGATGCCGGTTAGGTGGGCCTGGTTAGAGTATGGTGGAACACCAGAGACTGGTGGGCTGGCACTGGCCAGGAGTGATGGTGCTGCCCAGTGGGTAGAGTGCCGGCTGAAGAAGCCCTGTGAGAAAACTGTCGACCTGGGCAGTTTTTGTGACCAGGTACCAAGGAAATGCAGGTGCAGAGAAGGAAAGTTTGTCACACCGGAGCAAGAGGCAGAGGCAGCAAGGAAAACTTACAATCTTGTCTTGTTTGGAAGCTGGAAAGCTGGAAATCCCTGGAGAAAGCCATGGATTTGGAAAGTTGATTTTGCATCAGTACTTGTTGGAAAAGTTTGAAGAATTTTGAAAGCACCACTTACTTTCCTTTGGCACATAGGTTGGAGGTTTCTTGCCATTTTACTCCCAATATCATACTGGCACCTATTTCTATATCTATATCTATATCCATACTCATTGTAGAAAAACAAGTTTAAGAACTGCCATCGTTATTCAAAGGTGATCACTTTATAGTCTCATCATTGGCAATCTCGGGTCTTCATATTTAGCCATAGCAGTTTCTAGTCTTATCTTCCTGACAGATTCAAAAAAAGATCACTGTTCAATCATGACTACCTAGTATGTGCTTTTAGCTGCTCATCATGAGTTGAAGTTGTATAAGAGAAATACACCATCCTTTCTAGATGGTAAAATGTGTTGGTTATCTGTCCTGTGATAAAATTTCTGTCACCTGGGAATATGTGGAAAGAGCAAATATATATATATATAGTGTAGTAAGAGCTTCATTGTCCAGTAGATTATTTATGTAGTTTTAACAAAGAGAACAAAAGCATGGAGTGTTTAATTTATATCTCACATTAGATATGACAATTTAAAAATGTTTTCCTCTTTATAAACGTCTGTTAAATAGGAAGACTGACCTCTTATTGACCCAGAATATAGAGAAACATTAGTAATTGGATGTCATAACTGTAAACCGTGGGAGTAAATTAGAGATCAGGTTGTATTCACCTTTTGTTCCTCTCTCCTAAGATGAGATGAGGGGAGTTTTTTTTTTTTTTTCGGTTATGTTGAGAAATGAATGCAGATACTATCTGGTTGTTACTGAATGTTATCTTAAGTAGATTATAAAATATGACTTTTTAAAATAAAGTCCCTTCCCATGAATTTTTCGCTTAGTGTTATGATCTTTTCATTCACTGCCTTCTAAAAAAGAAAATGTGACTAGATTTGGAATCTCTCATAAAGGAGATGGATTTTCTCTGAAAGTTGTGTAAGACAGTTCCCTTAAAGACCATTTCAGTGGGATTATTTTTAATGAGAGTTTCTTTTGTTTGCTTTAGTTTACTTGGTAAATCCTTTGAAGTGAACGTTCACTTACATGTGACACTTTTCTGCAGCTGTTTTTAGGACTTCAACTTTTGCCAGTTTAATTACAGTGTGTCTTTTTTATTAATTAAATAATTTATATATAAATTTCATATCTTTTTATTCTCCAGGGTTCACTCCCCCACTCTCCCTAACCATTCCTACCCTGTTCCAGCCCCCCACCCCTGAGTTGTGTACTTTAATTTGGTTGTTAGTTTGTTTGGACTTTTCTTCATAGCTTTTTGTTTATCTTTCCCATGTCCCATATAATAGTGAAACTATTTGTTTTTCTTTTTCTTTTTGACTTGTTTCTGCTTGCATGATTTCTTCTAAGTACATCCATGTTATCATAAAATCATTAAATTTGTCATTTTTAATTGATGCATAATATTCCATTGTGTGTATAGACCACCTCTTTTTCATCCAGTCCTCTGTCTTGGGACATTTGGGTTGTTTCCATGTCCTTGCAATTATAAATAGTGCTACAATAAACATCCAAGCACAGGTGTCCTTTTGTATCCAGATTGAGGTCTCCTTTGGGTAGATTCCCAGAAGAGTGATTGCTGGGTCAAATGGTAATTCCATTTTCATTAGTTTGAGGGTCCTCCACACTGATTTTCATAGTGGTTGGACCAGTTTACATTTCCACCAGCAATGTAAAGAGTATTCCCTTCTCTCCACATCCACAACGGGCACTTGTTGTTGCTCATTTTTTTTTGATATGGGACATTCTTTCTGGTGTAAGGTGGTATCTCATTGTGGTTTTGATTTGCATTTCCTTGACTGCTAGTGACACTGAACATTTTTTCATGTGCCTTTTGGCAATTTGTATTTCCTTTTTGGAGAAGTGTCTTTTTAATTCTTCTGCCCATTTTTTAACTGGGCTTTTCACTTTGTTTTTGTTAAGTTGTGTGAGTTCTTTGTGTATCTGTTATCAGACCTTTATCACTTTTATGGAGGGCAAAATTTTTTCTCACTCTGTTGGATTTCTTTTTGTTTTCTCTGTTGTCTCTTTTGCTGAATAGAAGTTTTTTAGTTTGATGTAGTCCTAACTGTTTATGTTTTCCTTCATTTTTTGCCTGCTATAGATGTATCCAGAAATGAATTTCTGGATTGTAATCATGGAGGCTTTTGCCCACATTTTCCACTATGTATATTATGGTTTCAGGTCTTACAACCAAGTCTTTTATTCATTTTGAGTTGATTTTAGTACATGGTGTTAGGAAGCTGTCTTGGTCCATTTTTTTTGCATGTTTTGGACCAGTTTTCCCAGCACCATTTATTGAAGAGGCTATCCTTGTTCCAGTGTAAGTTTTTCACTCCTTTGTCAAAGATTAGCTGACTCTATATGTATGGTTTTATTTCAGGGCACTCAGTTCTGTTCCAATGGTCTAATTGTTTTTGTACCAATACCAAGCTGCTGTAATTACTATGGCTATGTAATATAGTTTGAAGCCTGGAATTGTAATACCTCCATTCTCCTTTTTTCTGATCAGGAGTTTTTTTGATAGTAGAGGTCTTTTGTTATTCCATATGAATTTTTGTTAATTACAATGTATTTTAATATGTATCTGTTTGAGTTTCTTTGTTTGAAATGTTTTGTGATTCCTGGGTCTGAATATCTGTCACCTTCCCCACTTTGGAAAAGTTCACTGCTATTATTTCTTCAATTAGCATTTCTGCTTTTTTTATCTGAAACCTCTATGATGCAAACCTCTATGATGCATTTTCTTGCCCTTTTTATTGTTTCTTATTTCCCTCATTCATTGTTCTAATTTCATTAGCATCACTAGCACCATTGCTTTAAAATCTTCTGGTAGTTTATTTACTTGTATTGCTATGGTTTTTCTTAGGGTTTTGTCCATTGATTGCGGTAAATTTTCTGCCTCCTCATTCTGTTTAGAGCTCTGTGATTATTTCCCTGAACTAAGCTAGATTGCCTTCCTTCCCAACCCTGCTGTAAGAGTCTTGTGATAGAATTGCTATTTAGTCCAGGGTATTGAACTTGGTTGTTGTACTTTTCACTGTATATTGGTTGAAGCCTCATCAGCAGTCAGTCAGCTATGACTGAAGTTCAGGAGCCTACACAGGTGGTGGCCCAAGATGCAAGATCCAAAGCTATACGGTAGAGTTCATGGTGATAGGGACTGAAGAGGTCACTGCTATATAATACCAGGGGTATACACCTCCCTGTATGCCACAGCTGCTTGAAGTGAAGAAGAATCTGCAATCATGGTCAATCCAGGAATATTACATTGTCAGTGTTTTCCCAGAAGCCTCAGACTGGAACTAATCTCTCAACTGCATCCCAGTTCTTATCCCAGATCTGTATTTTTTTCCTGAAGTTCAGACAAGAGTAGTGGGCTTGAGTTGTAAGTGTATTTTTATCCCAAATATTCTTTTTCTATGTTGTATTTAAGAGGTAAACCAAAAAGTCATTGTGCATATAGGGGAAAGTAACCAATAATATAGTGGAGGAAAGCAGGGAGCCAAAAAATCATATTAATGTACACTGTTATGTAACTACTATTTAAGACAATGTTTAAAAAACTTTGAAAAATACACAGACATTACAAGATCATTTCCAATCCTGTTCCCACAGTAGCTTTTTTTCCCCTTGAAATAACATTGGTTTACAATATAAATATATATATGATTTAGGGGATTAGGTTCACACCTCAGCTTTTGAATGGATCATTTTTCCATTTGGAATTTTATAGAGCTCAACAATGACCACATTTACCTACAAGAACATATAAATTTCATTGTCCAAACTTACTCATAGTCTAAAAGTGCCTCACTGATAGGCATTTTGACTTCTTTTGGTGGCCCAGTTTGAATATCTTTTTTATTTGTTTTTGTTGAACTTTCCATTGTGCTGTTTAGCTAGTAAGAAATACCTGTGTGGAAAAGAAATAGGAAAGTAAATAAATGCTAATTTTTTTTGTACCTGTGTTTGAGTTTATTCAAGATAAGGTATTTCTGGGACTTAATTTAAAATGGATTTTCCATTCAGTTTGCATCAAAGTCCTCAGAACCAACATCCACTAAAATGTTGGAACATAATGAATCAATTCCATTCTTAAGTTGAGAAGTACCAGGTTTAGCACAAGTACAACCTTCTGCCTGAAACTTCCTGAGAGACTCCTCCCTTACATCATCCATCTACATCTGTTGCCTCCAATAGCTCTTATATATAATTTCTCATAATTTTATTTCTTCACAGTGTTTGACAGAGTATACTATGTGCAACAGCTGCTCAAAAAATGTCTATTAATTTTTAAAACAAAAATAAAACCACAACTTTCTGTGATACCAAGAATCTAGAATCCAAAAGAATCAGTTTTGACTAGAGGTGTTCTAAAGAGCAAATAAGAGCACATATTAAAGTGTTTTTAAATGGTAGCAGGGTTTACAAGTGCTAATAATAATTATATGTCATTAACAGTAACTGCATCTAATAATAAAAATTATCACAAGTAATTTTTTTGAAGTTGGATGCTTGTCAGAAAGCTAAAGTCAGAACTATTTGCATAATCTGTAGTAGGTAAAATCAGTGATAGGGTGTGTGTGGGAGGGAATGTGTCCAAAGGAGCAGGCAGAATACCAATCTTGCCTCTCTGACCCACTTAGGGAGTGATTATTTAAAAATAATATTTTTAAAAGGAGTTATCTGGTCCACTGTTCACAGATGTGTATAGTAAGCCAAATATTACAGATTTGGTGTGGCTATGAATGCATGCCAGATTATAGTCTTCCTTAACAGATTTTTATCTTTTAATGTACACTAACCTAAAAAGAAATGCCATCACATTCAGTGCTTTAATAGTTGGGTGTGACAGAAAGAACATAAACTTTGTCATTATTTGTTTAAAATGACTGAAATCCCATGAAAGTAGGGATGATGTATTCTTGTACACCCACCTAGCAGAACAGACACACAATAAATCCTTGTGCAGTGAATAAACGAATGAATGGGTGAATTAATTGGGTGGGTATGTTTTAATCCTAGATCCACCACCTATTGTCTATGTGAGCTAGGGTTATTAACTCTTTTTGAGCTTCAACTTTGTCACTGGAAAGTTTTGTCTTTGCAAAAGATCACTTTTAAGAGCTATTATAAGGACTAAATAAGTTAATGTTTAAGGCCATTTAGCATAGTGACTGATATGTAGATAGAATTTAATAAATACTATGCCTCTTTAGTAATAACTCGAGACCATACAGCTTCAGGTTCAAGGTAACTATAAAGCAGAGGTTATCTGCTTGTTGCCAAATCTGATGGTATGGGTAAAGGATCCATGTTCTTTGTTTTGCTACTGTCAATTTCATTAATGACTTGGATTACTGAATTGGTAATCTCTACCCGAGTATTCAGATTCACAGTGGAAAAACTAAAAGACATGCTGCTCACACATTCAGACTCCCAGTGAGGACTTTTCTGGTCAAGGGTGTTCATCTCATTTGCATAGGGTCAAGTATATATAAATACAAATATAATACTCTCCAACTGACAAGCGTAGAGGTTACACAACAAAAGATTAAGACAGCTTAATATTGTAATAAAAATATGAAAGTAATTTAATAATTTACATACCAAAATGTGTCAGTATACCTTATGCTTTACAGAAATGTATCAGCAAAAAAAATTGCTTTCCTTTGTTTCCAGTGCAAAGTTGAATTTGTGCATGACTTTTTCAGAATTAGAATTCTTAAACATGTTTTTGTTCAAAAAGATAGCATGCTGACAAATGTTTCATTTTACAATAGCATGTTATTTTTACAATGATTTTTACTGCAAAATATTTTATTTGAAAGTTAAATGTCAACATTCATCTCTAATTTTCTGAGTCATATGGAAGAGATTAAGTGCCATGGTTCCCACCTGTGGTACCCATCTGGTACTGAAGGGAAAATGACCTCATCTCACTTAATTACCTGTTACCTGCTTCTTATGCTTTCAACTCTCTCACTAATGTATAATTAGTTACTTCACTGTAGCTCAGGGCAAAGGATTTTAATAAAATATGAGTGAATATGTGAACCATTAAGCACACATGATTTATGCATAAACTATGTTTAGATTTATTGTTTCACACAATTTCCAGAAAATTAGCAAGCCAAATGGGTGACTGCTAAACAATTACATTTTTGTAATGAGCTAAAGATAGTAAGTCAAAATGTACTTTTTCAGTTGATAATATTCTATTAACAATGTGAAGCTTTCAAAACATTTATAAGGAGTTATAGTTCCCAACCACCTAAAGAATTTCTATCTCTGTAAAGGGGGGAATCCTAGAAAAAGGTTCACAAAGTAGTAGCTATTTTCCAGGCAACTTGCCTTAAAATAATTCTTGACAAATTCTTGACAAATAATTCTTCCCTTAAAATAATCTTTGACTTCTGTTCGTCAAAAACTGCAAATATCTATTTGTGTCCAGTTCTGTGCAGGGCACTTTACCTGACACTTGTGATAAAATAAAGAAGGGGTAAGATCTCTACCCAATCCAGGAGGAAGATGGAATGCTCCCAAAGAAGTTTTTGAATATTGGGAGCATGCTCCCAAAAAAGTTTTTGAATATAAGGAGCACCTTTAAGAGCATTCAGCAAATTCTGCCAGTATTGAAAAGATGCTGTGGAGACTGTGCCTCTGGCTCAAGTGAGGCATAATCTGCCACTGTACCCCTGTGTGTCTTTTCTCTCCCAACTCAGGTTTGGCAGATTTTTATTCTGTGGGGTAAGGGCAGATGAGTAGGCTGGGTTTGAAAGACTCAGGTCCCTAATCTTTCCAGAGTCTACTTCATAATCACTTTTTGTCAGAAAATGTTTCAAAAATATTCCCCAAATTCTTCAGAGAAAGGTCTCTTTAATAAAAATGGACATATAACAGTCATTGATGCCTTACTAGATTGCAAAGCTACCCTCCAAAGAGTACATCTTCCTGTGTAGTCTTAGCGTCTTGATTCAGTAGCTAGAAAGTTCCTAGTGACATTTTCCTTCACTCTGTGGAACCAAAAATGTCCAGACCCTGCTAATGACTCCTTCCACATTCCATGATGGCAGGGAAGGATGGCAACTCTACCCTAAAACCTGTCTGGACATTTGAAATGGATTCTGACTTTTGCTAGCTAATGTTTTATATAAATGTGGATTAAAATAGAAGATGGTTACTTAATAATATTACTAATCACAACATGTAAGATAGCATCATAAAATTAAAGCAGTTCTTCCAAAAGTCCTTGTTAAAGAGCAATCTAACATAAATGGTACTTATCTCACTGCAGTGCTCATTGCAAGTAAACATTTGAAATACACCTATGGCACTCATTTTCAACAAAACAGAACTTCTTTAATACTAAATAACAACTAACTAGTTCAGTAAACCCTTATCTTTGGGAGTTCAAATGTTGATGTGGTACATAGTCTAGTATCTATCTGCACAGGCACAGACTAGATACTTAATATCTGATTTGAATGATTGACTCACAAATAATGTGTGCTTTATTTAGCAATGATACTATTTAATTGCTTAGAATAGTGTTTTCTACCATGATTTTGGGGGGAAAAACCCTGAATTTTAAAATAACTTTCAGACTCAAATTCTCATTTATGCTTGCACACATTTATAATTCAACTTTTGTCTAGAAATTGTCTCTGGCATATGTATAAAGGGAGCCCTGAATTCATTCATAGTCTGTTAGTGTTGAGATCATCTGAAAGTTTGTTTTTAAAGATGTCTGTCCTTTTTTATGTATAAATTATGCCATATATGTAGCTAAAACAGCTTTAAAATGTAAAACTGCAGTCAGTATGGAGATACTGTGACCATACATTCAAATCAAGGTTTTGAAAACATCTAGATGGATGATATTTTCACTTGCATGGCTGATGAGATGCGTCACTTTAACTTGCATTTCCTTTACCAACACAAAGTCTTTGGTCAGTTCAGTGGCACATTTGAATTGCAGTTCCAGTTTATATTCAGTTCCTAACTTAAAAATTGGTTTACTGCTCCAGAATTGCAGATAATAAATAGTTGTAAATGCAGTTTATATACTAACTTCTCTAGCAACCGGAACTACATTTCAACGGGAACTACATTTCAACAGGAACTACATTTCCCCCATACTCTGAGGGCCTTTCGACAAAGAGACATACTTATGATAAGAGTATTAAGGAAAATGGTAATACATGCTGTACTTTTGTACTCTGATGGTTGAAAATGAAAAAGCTTCTCTTTATCCTCAAAGAATGGTGATGTATATAAAGAGAGTCTACTGGGCCTAGGTCTTGGGATGGTGATAAAGAGAGTCACCACCACCAGTCATTGCACACATTGAATAACTATCCCGTCTTACTCTTTCCCTTCTCTGCCTTTCTCCCCTCTCTCTGTCCTCCTCCTCCTTCTTAGGTGGCACTTCACTTCTCCCACCTTTCAGCTAATTCAAAGTCTCTGCCCAGCAAGAAATTAATTATGGGGTCTGGAAGGGAAGTTTGGCAACACACAAGCTAAAACAAACCTAACCAATTAATAAAAGAAAGAAACCAAAGGTCCCGTTAGAGCATTTACGAAGACATAATTGGGAGGGGCTCACCCAGAAGCATTTGGTAGACTGGGGATTGGGATTCCATGGAAAAAGCATTTAGAAAGCACGACTTGAGTCTAGGAGGGGTAGGTTTCGTGATTTGGGACGTTTCTAAACTTCTCTTATCCTCTGTTTACCTTCCATCTTGTACCTCCTGTTGGGGTCTATTAATGAGAACCGAATGTGTTGGGAAATTGTCAAGCTGTACAAATCCCAAATTGAAGGCATTATTAGATTACTGAGTACTATGCTTTAGAGACTGTGAGGACTTTTGTGAAGGTTACCAACCAGAATGGAATTTAGATCTTGTTCTCTGAAGCTGAAGGTCTCTAAGGGTAAATAACGTATCCAAGGCTGTACTGCAAAATGGAAAAAGAGATATGTTAATTATCTGATCAGATGAAAAGTTCTCTCTTCCTCTCCTGGGTAAAGGGAGACCTATGAGAACTCCTGCTAGAGTCTCCTAACGGCCTCATTCAGCACCCATTCAAGCAGAGCAGGAAAGCTTCAGCCCAAGCCCATATTGGGGGGACCCACAAGTCCCAGCAGCGAGGGCTCAGAGGGGTGGGGGACAGAGATGCTCATCTCTGAGCATCTCTCAGAGCCAGAGTCAAGAGTCAGGGCTGAGTAAGCAGGTCAACCAGTTTCTCGTACTTCTTTGGAAGACTTCCAGGTAAGTACTGGGGAGCGGGCTGGTAGCTGGCACTCCAGGCCAGCCGGGCCCACCGCCCAGCCCACCGCCCAGCCCACCGGCTCTCTGCCGCGTTCTCTGTTTCTAAGGCGACCTGCGCGGTCCGGCCCTGAGTTGCAGGCCCGGCGCGCCACCTGGTGGCCGAGCGGGGTAGCG
>PVHY01020681.1:0-25100 GCA_004024945.1 Uropsilus gracilis
TGCCCGGGGTACCACGGACTCAAGCAATCCCCAGCCTCAGCTTCCCAGGTAGCTGGGATTATAGGCGCGCGCCACGACGCCCAGCTATTTTTTGGAACTAGGTCTCGTTACGGGCCCCAGGCGGGACTCGAACCGCGATCCCTAGCCCCGGCCGCTTCATAGGCTGAAGCTTACAAGCATGAGCCACCATGCCCGGCCTTGATTTTTTTTTTCTTCTAGTTCCTGTAGCTTTAGGCAACTGTTTTAATCATGTTTGATATGTATTCTAAAATAGGTAGTGTTGTTTTGAGTGTATTGTGTTTTCACAGACAGAAATGGCAAAATTAAGCTTTCATATCGTCTTGTGACCTTGGTATAACCCAGCACTGCATTTTAAAGATCTATCTGTATTGACACATGCACGTTAGTGATTTGCTTCCACTTGACCTTAAGTGTCATGTTGGATTTGCCTACTACCTTTACTTAATAATCCTACAAGGATGGATACCTCTTCTTAGTTTGGGTGTACCTTATAATCTGTGCTTTTGCCTTACAATCTGTGCTTTGAGAATCTTCTCTTTCCCTACCCCTGGATCACAGACTCTTTTTCACTTAGAGTTTTACCTTTGACATTCAGTCTTTATTTAATCCATCTAGAGTCTACCTTTGACTATAGTATAAGGTAAGTTTGGGTTTTATTTTCCTCCATATAGTGGGCAGTTTTCTCAGTACCACCTCCTAAGTAGTTCATTTTTTCTCTATTTATTTGCAGACTCATTTTATTTCAAGTCCCCTGGTTTACATGGATTTGTCTTGAGTCATCCTGATTTGTTACATCAGTCTGTTATTGTGTCAGAATGTTACTGTTCTTGTTCTTAAGGCTTTGTAGAATGTCTTAGTAGCTCAGTAGCTCCTACCTTAGTCTTAGTTTTCAAAATTGATTTAGCTAGCTTTATATTAAAAGTTTATGAAGTTCCTCAAAACACTCAACAGCCGGGCACGGTGGCTCGTGCCTGTAAGCTTCAGCCTATGAAGCAGCCGGGGCTAGGGATCGCGGTTCGAGTCCCACCTGGGGCCTGTAGCGAGACCTAGTTCCAAAAAAATAGCTGGACGTGGTGGCGCGCGTCTGTAATCCCAGCTACCTGGGAAGTTGAGGCTGGGGATTGCTTGAGTCTGTGGTACCCCGGGCAATGAGAGCCTGCAGTTCCATGGGCAAAAATAGCGAGACCTAGTCTCAAAACAAAAACAAAACACTCTCAACAACGCCAGGCATAGTGGCATGGTATAATCCAAGTGCTGGGAGGCAAGAGGACAGGGATTGCTTGAGTTCACAGGTTCAGGACTACCCCAGGCAACATAACAAGACCTGGTTCTTGAAAAAGCAGCCAGGTGTGGTGGCGGGCACCTGTAATCCCAGCTACCTGGGAGGCTGAGGCTGGGGATCGCTTGAGTCCATGGAATCGGGACTACCCCAGGCAACATAGCGAGACCTAGTCTCAAAAAAAAAAAAATTTAGCAAGAACTTAGATTGTGATTGCAATTAATTTATACACTAATTTAAAGAGAATTGTCATCTTTGTAAGGAGTCGTCTCAGCTAAGACCTGTAATGGAGAATATTTTTAGGTTTGTTCAGAGGACATAAAAATCTGAATAAATGAAAATATAGATCGTGGGTATTCTTTGTTAAAGTAATTCCTAGGTACTTCAGTAGTTTTCATTGACATCTTATTTTTCTTTTATATTTTCCAACCTGGTATTTACTATATCTTGCTGTACTCTAATTTTATTTGTTTGTTTTTGTTTCTGATTGTCTTTCTAAGCAGTTGGTCATTTTGTATGCAAACCAATTCTGTTACTTCTTATTCTTTTTCCTCATTAATAGTGTTGTCCAGGACATTTAGTATAATGTTAGTCAGTTTAGCATCATGTTAGTCAGTACAGTGCATATTGTTGGTGATGCTGACTGCACAAATTAAGATTTGTTTGACAGATTGTGACAAAGTCCAAAGGATAATGGTTTAAATGATAGTTTTTCTTCCCCATAAAGCATCAACAGATAGGCAGTCGGTCCAGGCTTGATAGGTAGCTCTTTTTGCATGAGCTATCAAGTACCATGTGTGGTGTGGACTTTTAGAATGTAGTCTTTAATAAATTCAGGAAATTCTCTAACCTTAGTTTACTAAAACTGATCAGAAGTGAGCATTGAACTTCATAACTACATGCTTTCTCCCCCTTATGTTCACTAATTCAATAAACTGTATTAAATTAAATCCTTGGCATTCTTGAGATATACCCTCCTTGATCATGGTATGTATAGATGTTTTGTTTTTTTTTTGAGGAAACCACAGATTTAAAGATAAGTTGCATGTACAATAAGCAACTGTATATCATCTACCCAGAACCACTAATTATAAACATTTTGCCATATTCGCTTTACCTGCCTACCCCTTATCCCTCTCCCCATCCCTTCTTTCTCTTCTCCTCCTCTCCTTCTTCCTCCTTTCTTTTTTTTTATTTTTAGAGACTAAGTCTTGCTATGTTGCCTGGGATAGTCCCAAACCCACGGACTCAAGCGATCCCCAACCTCAGCCTCCCAGGTAGCTGGGATGACAGGTGCGTGCCACCATGCCTGGCTATTTTTTTTGAGGCCAGATCTTGCTATGTTGCCTATGGTAATCTCAAACCCACAGACTCAAGTGATTCCTAGCCTCCACCTCCCAAGTAGCTAGGATTACAGGTGCGTGCCACCACACCCAGCCCCTCTTCCTCCTTTTTATATAACTTCTTTTTTTTTTTCTGAGTCATTTGAGTTAGTAGGTATGATTCTCTTAAGTGTTGTAGCAGGAATGGTCTAAGAACAAAGACTTTCCCTTACATAACCATAACACTTACCAGTATCAGGAAATATAACTGATGTAGTACGTTTTATAAAGTTCATATTTTTTTTAATTTTTATTTTGTAATTTTCATACAATATTGGTCACCTTTATATGTCATACCCTTAGGTATGACTCTACCTTCCATATTGTTCCTCTAACCTCCACCCAACTCCCCCTTTCCACCTCCAATCACTACAATTCCTCATGCTACAAGTTATTGGCCCATGTTTGGCCACTGGTCTTTTTTTTTAAATTCATATTTAAATGTCACCAGTTGTCCCAGTAATGTCCTTTTCCCTCATGCAGGTATTTTTCCCTAATGCAAGATCTAATCTAAGAGGAACACACATTGCATTAAACAATTTTGTGATTATTGTCTTCTTCAATCTGGAATAGTTACTCAGCTTTTCTTTGTGTTTTGTGACCTTGACATGTTTTCAGACTTTAGGCCAGTTATTTTGTAGATATTTTACAGTTTGTGAATTTCTAGCATTTATTCATAAATTTTTGGCAGGAAAAAATGTTTAAATATGTATGTTTTGGAAGCATTTATGTTTGATTAAGTATTGTATTGTTTAGGGTATTTGCATCTGTGTCCTCAGTGAAGTGGTTCAATAACTATTTTCTGGTTTGTATCAAGGTAATCTCATCACATAAATTGGGCAGTTTTTGCTATTTCTTTACTGGACAAAACTGTGTAAGAATATTTAAAGCTTGGTAAAACTCATCTTTAAAAAATCCTGACTTTTTTAAAGCAATTTTCTGTTTCTGCCAATTTTGACATTTTATGTTTTCAAAAAAACTCATTTTCTAAAGATCTCCATATATTATGGCTCAGTTCAGCCCTCTAGAAATGTTTTAAGAAAAGGATCTGCCTTTGGAAGGTATCTGGACAAAGTACTGTAACCAATGAAAAATAATACATACTACCCAAAGCTTTTCCCTTCCTGAGTTGACATAGCAAGAGTTCAGTATCCAAATTTATTGGTTTAGATGAGGATTTCATTTGAAAATCTATTCAAATCTCTTCAGTTCTTAAATTCGTATGACTAGAATTCAAAATAGTGAGGGGTGTCTATGGGGAATAAACACAGAAAAACATTGTATGAAAAAAACCTTAAAATCCCTTTTATCAGCTACTTCTTGTGTAAGCATTTATTATAAAGGAAACATTGAGTTGCAAGGTGAGCTCTTGAGAACTAAGACTTCATTTTGTTCACAGAGGTGCCTGATACATAGCAAATGTTACATTAATATTTGTTGAACGATAAATACATGAATAAGCAATTATAAAAAATTGGAAACCAACCAAAATGTCTGGAAACATTTTTAAAAGATATTTTATCCATTTATGAATTGCCTTTTAGCTTTTTGGTGTTCTACCATTTTATTATGAAATTACAAGCAAATAGTGAAGTTGAAAGAATTTTGTGGTGAGCACGTTTATACCCATCCATGACATTCCACCATTAACATTTCACTATATTTGCCATATTCCTTGTTCATTTATTTATGATAGGGTTTTTTTTTTTGCACTCTACTCAATTTTTTGGAAGCTAGATTATCAGTTTTTTTCCTTCTATGACTTTCGCTTTTTTTTTGCATGAGAGGTCTTCCCATACTTGAGGTGATTCATTTTTTTTCCCTTAGGTTTTCTAATCTTTCTATGGTTTCTATTGGGAACTTAAATTTTTGATGCATATGTAATTTAGTGGGTGTAAAAAATGAGGTAGGTAAGGCCGGGCATGGTGGTGCATGCCTGTAGGTGGCAGCCAGGAAGCCACGGCCGGGGCCGGGGATTGCGGTTCAAGTCCCGCCAGGGACACGTAGCGAGATCTAGCCCCCAAAAAAATAGCTGGACTTGGTGGTGCACGCCTGTAATCCCAGCTACCTGGGAAGCTGAGACTGGGGATTGCTTGAGTCTATGGTACCCCGGGCAAAGTGAGCCTGCAGTTCCATGGGCAAAAATAGTGAAACCTAGTCTCAAAAAAAGGTAGGTAAAAACCATTCTGTAATGGACCAGATAGTGAATATTTTTGGCATTGCAGACCATGTATCTCTGTTGCAGCTACATGGCTAGAAGCAGCCACAGACTTTGTAAATAGCTGTGTTCCAAGAAAACTCCGAGGTGATGGGGTTTGGCCCACCTGCTGTAGTTTGTGGACCCCTTCACCAGACAGTTGTTACAACTAGCATTTACTGGCTAATTCATTTACCCCCTACTAATTTTTTGGCTTAGCCTGCATTTCCATGTGTGTTTTAATACTATGGACTGTTTTGTTTCCCTGATCTGTCCTCAGAGTTTTTCTTGACTCTTGTTGCTTCTCATCCTTGCTGTCATAAGCAGTATTTACTGTAGTACATAATATTTTTGCACATGTCCAGATGCATCTGTACATTAAATTCCCAGGAGAATTGTGGATCAGAGGATTAGTAGATTTTTAGTTTCATAGGCTATTGTCAACTTCTCTATGGGGCTTGTTCCATTTTCACTCCTACCAGCAATACAAGAGTGCCTATTTCCCATACATCCTTGCTGGCAGTTTGTTGCCAAGCATTTGTACTTTTGAAGACTTAAGAGTTATAAACATTCTGCCACATCTTCCTTACAGAAGAGCTCCATATAGTATCGTATACTCCCGGAGGTAGAACCTAATTTTCCTCCTCTTTTGTGTGGGCTGGTCTTTGTGATGTGCTTCTAAAGAATAGAGTGTAGAACAGGAAAAAGAGAAATCTTACAGTGGAGAAGAAACCTTGCAGACCCCACCATAACCAGATAATCAAGATCAGCTTCACCAAATAAGAAGCCATCATGACATTGTGTGCCCTAGGTGTTTTTGCAATCAAAGGGCAGTTCACCTGTATTGTATTATCCTCCCACCCCCAGGGGAAAAAAAATTCTTAACCTCTGTTTAATCATAAAAATGTATCAGACACAAACTGCAGTTGAGGTACATTCTACAAAACTATAAACACTTCAAAACTCTCAAGGAGGTTAAAAAAGAAATAACAACAAAACAAAGGAAGCTGGGCACGGTGGCACGCACCTTTAATCCCAGCCTAGGAAGGGAGGCCGAGGCTAGGATTCACTTGAGTCTGTGGGTTCGAGACCCGCCCCGGGCAACATAGTGAGACCTAGTCTCAAAAAAAAATAGCTGGGCATGTAATCCCAGCTACCTGGGAGGCTGAGGTTGGGGATTGCCTGAGTCCACAGGATCTCAGGTCCAGTCCAGGATCTGGACTACTCAGATCTGATTCCAAAGCAGGACTACCCCGGGCAACATAGCAAGACCCACACTCAAAAAAGAAAAAAAAAAAAAAACAGGAAGACTAGGAAGCTTTCGTAAACCAGAGGGGACTAAGGGATCATGATGACTGAATGAAATATACCCTGGATTTAGTTCTGAAACAGAAAGAGGATAGATAATAGTGGGAAAAAAGGTAAAATCCTGGGCCGGGCATGGTGGCGCATGCCTGTTAGTGGCAGCCTAGGAAGCCGTGGCTGAGGCCAGGGATCACGGTTCGAGTGCCGCCAGGTGCACGTAGTGAGACCTGGTTCCAAAAAAATATAGCTGGGCGTGGTGGCATACACCTATAATCCCAGCTATCTGGGAAGCTGAGGCTGGGGATTGCTTGTGTCTGGTACCCCAGTTAATGTGAGCCTGTGGTTCCACGGGCAAAAATAGCGAAACCTAGTCTTAAAAAAAGGTATGAACCTTGGAAATAACAACATGCTTGGTGAAAAAGCCCAGACACAATGGAACAAATACATGATTCCACATGCATGAGGTACCTAGGAGCAGGAAAATTTAGAGGCAGAAAGTAGAATAGAGGTTGCAGGGTGGAGTAGGGAGTTATTGTTTACTGGGTATAGAGCTTATGTTTGGGTAATGAAAAGTTTCTAGAAATAGTGGTGTTGAATTTAAACATTTATTTTAAAATTGTCTGTTCAGTGTAGTTTTAATTTCATCTTTCATTCTAAGTAAGACCATCTTTTCAAATAATAGTTATTTGTCTTCTATGAATTAATTCTGTTCCTTTTTCCTATTTTTTCTTCCAGTTTATTATTGGCCTTGACTTGGCTTAGTTTTTGTTTTTTCCCCCGAGAAGAAGTGTTTTATTTTTCTAATGTTGAGTTTAATAATTTTTCTTCTATAGCTTCTGAATTTTCCCATTTCAAATTGAATCAAGAAATTATTCCATGTTTTCTTCTACTTTTATGGTTTTGTTTCTTCCATTTAAATGTTTGATTCATTTCAGGGCCGGGCACGGCCTGTGCCTGTAAGCTCGGTTGCGTGCACAGTGGCTTGTGCCTGTAAGCTCCAGCCTATGAAGCGACTGGGGCTAGGGATCACAGTTTGAGTCCCGCCTGGGGCCCGTAGCGACACCTAGTTCCAAAAAAATTAGCTGGGCGTGGTGGCACGTGCCTGTAATCCCAGCTACCTGGGAAGCCGAGCCTGGGGGTTGCTTGAGTCTGTGGTACCCCAGGTAACGTGACCCTGCAGTTCCACAGGCAAAAATAGCAAGACCTAGTCTCAAAAAAAGTAATAATAATCAATCTTTGATTCATTTCAAATGTATCCTGATAATATATGTGAAGTAGAGTCTTGCGCATGTCTAGGTTTTTAAAGTTTTGGGTGCAGTTATACTTGGGAACTTCCCATTTTCTAAATGGTGCAAATGTGAATACAGGCAAGATATTTATTTCTATGCATTAATTTTGTACCCTGCATCTTAACTTTTTATTTGTAATCATTTTTCAGTTGATTCTCTTAGGCTTTGCAGGCATATCCTCATATCGTCTACAAATAATGGTAATTTTACCTTCTCATTTACAGCTTTTAATTGCTTTTCTTTGTTCCCTTGTTTAACTGTCTAAATTACTATCTTTAAAATAATGTTCATAATGGTCAATCCTGACCAGGAATGGGATCCTGCTATTAGTAATTCTATACTATCTGTGCCTTCTTGTTTTTAATAGACATGTGTTGGTTGCTTTTAGAATATTGTTCGAATTGTTTTACGAAAAACACTTACTGGGCACTTACTGAAGAACTAGACACTAAGCTAAGTTTTGGAGACTAGGGTAGTGAGCTGAACAGGTATGATTTCTTTCATTTCCCAGAACTCAAATCTAGTTATTTTGTAAATCTTCAAAGAAATGCAACTTAAATCAACTTTGAGGTAATTATTTTACAGTTACTCAATAGGAGAAATTTTAACGAAACAGCTGCCAGTGCTAGCAAGGTGATTGTGAAACAGAGGGATGAGTGGTACAGCAATGAGACTGAGGGAGAGGGGTCAGCTGGGGTCTCACCTCAGGTCTCAGAGGATCCTGCAAAACCTAGCAGGACCTTGGTAAGCATTTTTGATATTTTATCTTGAGACTAAGACAGAGCCTTTTAAGGCAGCAATGTGATTGAGTTTGATTGGCTCTATAGCACACTCACCTTGAGATCTAGAAAATGAACACGGGAGGCTTGGGTAGAGGGGAACAGGCCCACAGCAGTGAAGGCAGACAGGTATGGACTGGAGAAGTATGGTAGAGGAGAATCTTGGGTTGGATTTGAGAGAGCTGGAAGCCAAATTACCCTGTGGGATTAGCATTTCAGGATCCCTGGCCGGGGTGGGACTGAGGACATCAAGGGAGTAAATGGTGGTAGGGGGTCAATGTTACCTCTTGTAACTTTCCAAAAGGACCCTCTAACCCTCCCTTCTTCCCCCAGAGGTGGTCGCGGAGACAGGACTGGCCGCTATGGAGCCACCGACCGTTCACAGGATGATGGTGGGGAGAATCGCAGCCGAGACCATGACTACCGGGACATGGACTACCGTTCATACCCCCGAGAGTATGGCAGCCAGGAGGGCAAGCATGACTATGACGACTCATCTGAGGAGCAGAGTGCAGAGGTGAGGACTAGGGAGGGCCGGGCCAGGCATGGGTGGACAGGCTTCTGCAGGGCCTCTGTCTAGCTGCAGCATTGTGTGCAGGTAGCTCTTGGCCCCGTGCCTTTGGACTGTGCTCGGTGGCTTTGCCTCACCTGGAGGGTCTGTCCCCATTCCCCTCTCTGAGGACTCCTCTCCCACGTTAGGTCTCCCTCACTTCCATGTGCTTAGCTCTGTGTTTCTGAGGGCCCCTGGCTACCACCTCTCTCCCTTCTTCCCTGTTACTCAATTTGGATCCAGGGTTGTATTGCCTACCCCCAGTTAATAGGGGCACTTGAAAAGCCTTTTCCATGGGACCCGGCGTCTGGGATAGGGAGGGCAACTGGGAAATTGGATATCACCATGCAGAGCAGCTCAGGGAGGCCAGCTCTAGGTGTTCCTAGTAGTGGTTGAACTCTGGACAGAAGAGAAAGACTCCTTTGGGCCTCTCCTTTGAGCTCAGGGTAGCGTGTTCCATTTTGGAGAGTTAACCCTGACCTTGAGAGGTGAGGGGAGCATGATTCTCACCATCAGGGAATACCCATCTAGGGGGAAGAAATAACTTGGCTTAGGGGAACCCCAGTTTAAGGGGAGGGGGAAGGTTAGGACCCTGGTCCAAGCAAACAGATACTCTTCTCTTCAGAGAGTTGGGAAGGTTACTCTAATCCAGCCTTGGTGGCACAGAGTGTGGACCTTCAACTATCCTCTGGGGAAGCAGATCAAGTACAGAGACCCCTGTGGTGGGTAACCAGACCCCCCCAGGCTACTAACGAGGCTCTGGGTGGACCCCTGGGAAAGAGTGAAAGTAGAGCATTGAGTTACCTGGCTCCTGAGAGCAGGGGAATGTGGACCCAGGCCTGGCCTTTTTAGTCCTAGAAGGGTGGGCAAGGCACCACCCTAGAATCCAGCAACCATATCCTGTTAGGAGGGAAGTGATGGAGGGTTGGCTAAGTAGAGGATCAGGGACCAAAAGGTGGTGTTGTGGCCCTTGTACCTTCCTGTGTCCCTTCTGGCTGGCTCTGCTCAAGATCATAAGCCGTTCCTATAACCACAACTTGGTTGAAAGACCCAGGCTTGGGTCCAGACAGCAATATGTGGCCTTCTGAGGCACAAGGAAAACCTGTGCTTACTATTTCACTGGCTGTGGGTGGGGGAGGAGAAAGAGGGCAGGGTTTAGAGTGCTGAATCTAGACCCTTGCTCCCGAGGAGGTTTAGCAGGGTCTGGTCACCTGCCTCTGGGAGTTCTCGCTCATACCAGTGCTGCCGGCTTCTCTCCCTCCCTACCCAGGCAGCCCCCCAAAGTGTCCAGTGGGAGATTTCCAGCCTTAAAATTCTCCCTGCCCTGAACCTTTAGCCGGAGCCCGCCCACCCCTGGCTTTCAGAGCCCGCCTGCCTCAGAGAGCCAGCGGCCAGCCCCTAGGCCCACCCCAGACTGACTGCCCGTCTGGTGTCTCTCATCTCATTCTGTCGGCCAGGATTCCTACGAGGCCTCCCCGGGCTCCGAGACTCAGCGTAGGCGGCGGCGGCGGCACAGGCACAGCCCCACCGGCCCGCCAGGCTTCCCCCGAGACGGCGACTATCGGGACCAGGACTATCGGACCGAGCAAGGGGAGGAGGAGGAGGAGGATGAGGAGGAGGAGGAGGAGGAGAAGGCCAGTAACATCGTCATGCTGAGGATGCTGCCACAGGCAGCCACTGAGGATGACGTACGTGCCCCCCATGGCCCCTGGCAGGCAGCAGAGCAGGAGGCCAGGCTGGGTCTCCTCCAGGGCCCTCAACTTCTCCCTCACCCCCAACCTCAGCACCTTTCATACCTTCTCCCCACCAGCTCCTGTCCCCCAGCACTGATCTGTCCTTCTGCCAGGCCCTATCATCTCCTAGTCTAGAAGGGAAGAATGTCCAGTAGACAGTCTAGGCCAAAGGACTTCAGTGGTGGGCGTGGGAGGGAGTAGAACATTCTTCCTACACATTCCACTGTGTATATGTTCATCAGAGGCCAGTTCACCAGGCCCATTGCTGGGTATTGCTGGTGGCAGAGATGATCCAGGGCCTCTGTAGCCCTGGGGGGGGAGTGGAAAAAGTCCCCAAGGGATTTCTTTGAGATTTCATTCTCATTCCCCCACCTTGACTCCTTCGATGTTGCTGAGAGCCCTGCTGCCATTTTCTCTTACAACATTCCTTTCCATTGTCTCCCTTTTCTCCTATGTTTCTCCTCCATACTTCTAACAAGCTCCAGTAAAATGCCATAGGCACCCTAGTCTCCTAGATTCTTATCCTTCTTACTGTACCCTCTTCCCTGTCAATTTTCTGCTTCTTAGCTCAACTGTGAAATCTGCCAGCTGTTCGATTTTGTCACAGAATCCCACCTGTGTCTTTGAGAGCTTCTCAAGTCTGGTCCCCCTATTCTGGTCAGGCTCAGATCATACCTGGATGCTGATATTTGTTGAGGATTTGTCACAGGGTGGGCCATATACTAAGTCTTATTTGATCCTCACAGCCACCCTGCAGGAAAGGTACTCTTATTTCCATCCTGCTGACGAAATCATGCTCCCAGCTGTGAAAAGACTTGCCCCAGGTCCCACAGCCAGTGAGTGGCAGAATGGAGCCGGGGTGTGAACCTCAGAGCCCACATTCTTGCTCTTGCCTGAACCCTCCCTCCCTGAACACTTGCTGTCCTGATCTTTTCAATCTACACAAACAAGGCTCTATGTGTGTCTGTTTAATCTCCTTTCTTTTTAGCTTGATGAGGAAACTTGCCACCAAAGGTGTCAAGGCTGCAACTAGAGAATTCCCGGTATAGGCTCCCAGTCTTTGGCAAGAGGCACCACAACCAAAGAGGCCCTGCCTCAGCTGGCACAAATCCCAAATGGCCTCTGCAGCCTTCCTCTGGTTTAACTCATCCAGGAAGCTTTCCAAACCCCATGACTATGCCTTTTTGTCTCTACCCCAAGTTACTGTTCCACTGTTGGTCTGGGGCACATGATTAGGATTTACTTAGTCCTTCCCAATTTGCTGTTTTATCTCATGGGTCTCTTTTGATGTAAGGAGGGAGGACAGTCTTCTAGTAAAGGGAAGGAATAGCATCCCAACTTCCTTGCTTTGTGAGTGCTCTTGCTTTGTGGATGCTCTGAACCTGTTGTCAGACCCTCCCTGACCATCATTCTCTATTTGCTGCCCTGCTTGCTTTCTTATTGTTCTCTGCCCAGGATAGTTATCACACTGCCACACTTCACCCTGCACTGTGCCCCTTTTTTCTTTTGGTTCACACTCTGCGAATCTGGGGCTGAAAGCTGAGCCTAGGGATTGGTGTGGGTCTGGGGCTGTGGTCCCTTGGGGGAGAAGCCCTGAGAGAAGGAAAGGAGACCAATTGTGCATCAGTGTCCTTGGAGGCCTCAAGCTGGCCACAGATACCTAGTTGCCCCCTTGTGCTGAGCCTGCCCCAATCTGTATCTCCCCATACAGATTCGTGGCCAGCTGCAGTCCCATGGCGTCCAAGCTCGGGAGGTCCGGCTGATGCGGAATAAATCCTCAGGTGAGCTTTTGTTCCCAGTGCCCTCCCCTTCTGCTGGCCAGTCTCAGCCTTCGAGTCTCCCTCTTGCCTCTGCCTTCCCCATCACCCTCCCCACCCTGCCTTCCGGCTATGGGCAGTTTGGGGGTGCCCTCTCTTCTCTTGCCCTCATCCCACTCCTCACAGTTCCAGCCAACAACCTGGGGCTATTGGGGAGGGGGTGCATTGATGAGCTGAGCACTCCCTGGGGATAGGCCCAGAGCCAGGCTCTGGGGAACCTCCTCTTGAGACTCTTAAGTATCTGAGATGGTAACCTCTTCCCCCCAATGTACTCCCCTACCTTCCTTCTCCTTCCCCTGCCCCTTGTTCTCCCTTACATTTTTCTGGTACCAGCCTCTGTCCAGAAAGTTGGTCTAACATGGCCTCACCCATGTGTCCCAAGACGGGAGGCAGGGACTTGCTCTCCTCCAAGGGCAAATCCCGAGGAACAGCCAGGATTCCTGGCCTTACTTGTTCCCTCCCTCCCTCTTGCAGGCTGCTGGGAACAGGCCTGAGATTAGCAGGGGGGTGGAGGGGGGAGTTGTCTCTGCAGGATCTCTCACCCAGGCTTCCCAAGGCAGGCACAGTGGGGCCTCACTCTGCCTGGGTTTCTCTCTCCATCTCTCATTCTCCTCCCTCCACACCTCTCTCTCTCTCTCTCTCTCTCTCTCTCTCTCTCTCTCTCTCTCTCTCTCTCTCTCTCTCTCTCTCTCTCTCTCTCTCTCTCTCTCTCTCTTGCTCTCACTCTCACTCTCTCCCTCACTCTCTCCCTCACTCTCTCCCTCCCTCCTTCCCCCTCCCTTCTCCTTTCCTTTCTCTCTCTCCCTCCCTTTCCTCTCTTTTCTCAGTTCCATCTGTGCATCCTAATGGTTATTCTTTTGGAGACCAAGCATGGCCCCCCCAAACCCCACCACATCAAAACCCTCCCTGTATGTATACGTCCAACGGAGAAGGAGATGCTTTCTTATGGCCTCACCCTGGATCCCCTTTCCAGTCCTGGTCAGGCCTTGAATCTCTCTTGGTAGTATGTAGGTTTTATTCTGCTTCACCTCAGCTAAACCACACAATGACAGATTCTGGGTCTCTTGCCCCAAGGTGGTATCCCAGGTACAGCCCTCTCTAACACTGGGTAGTTCTAGGTACCCACTGATGTTTTTTTTTTATTCTTAAGGTCCCCCTGGCAGATCCCAGGCCCCATTCTCCTGTTGTCTCAGAAATCCTGGGCTGTGGATGACTATACTCTTCCCAGCTTGATCCTGAAGTGGCTTGCTAGTGAGGCCCACCTCCCCTGTTCTATAGTGAGGAGGCTGAGGTGATACATCCCTAGCTCCCTCCCCTCTCCCACTGGTTCCTGGTGGAACTGGTAGCCTCATAGAACAGCCTGACCTGGCTTCTCTTTTGCTCCTGTTACAGGGCCCCTCCTGGGTACCCCTGGCTTTGTGCTGGGTTCCACAGTTATTTTGGTCCATGTGAGGGCAGCAGCCTGCCCATCTGTCCTCCTTCTTTGGAGACAGACCTCTACTTCTATCCTTTCCCTCTCCACTTCTCTCCATCTCTGTCCCCTGAGACTGGCCAGGCAGTTCTACCTGAGCCCCATCTCTGTCTTTCTTCCCAGCTGGTGTGTGTGTTTCTCCTCCTTGCCTTTTCCCTCTCCAGTTCTGACCTCCGCTCTCCCCTTTCCCTTTTTCTTGCCCTCCAGGCCATATACCTTGCCTCCCACTCCCTGGTCTCTCTCTTATTGCTTCTCTCTCCCTTCTTCCTCTCTCCTCTCCCCCCTTCCCTTTCTGCCCCTGGTCCTTTCCCCTCGGGTCCCGCCCCCGGGAACACCGTGTGTCCAAAGCTGTTGACTAACCCACTGCGTCTGTATCTGAATGCTGTCTCCAGGTCAGAGCCGGGGCTTCGCCTTCGTCGAGTTTAGTCACTTGCAGGACGCTACACGATGGATGGAAGCCAATCAGGTTGCTTTGCCGCACTTGAACCCCCCCCCCAAAAAAAAAACAAATACTACTTTGTAATCGAGCGCTCCCCATCGCCTGATTCTTATGGACACAGTTCCCTGCCCTGTGTCCCACCCCCTACCCCTTTCTCTCCCCTTGTTGACCCTCACTATCTCCTCTTCCCATCTCTCGCTGCCTACTGGGCTTCCCGCTACCCACCGGGCTTACCCTCAAGAACCCACACTCACTACCTGCCCCTTCCTGCCACTAGGCACTAGCTCTGCCCCTCCACCTCTCCCTGCTGAGCTTTCAGAGAAAGGGCTGCCAGAGGGGGTGGGCTGTTCTTCTAGGTTCCCACTCCTCAGGGGGCCACCCTGCTCTGGGTCTAGCCAGAGCCAGGACTCCAGGCACCACTGGATAGCCAGCCCCTGGGGCCCTTAGCTATTGGTACATGAACTAGCAAGTTCCTTTATGCCAGCTCCCTGCATGTGAGTTTGACCCTTTGATGTCCATAAGAGGCCAGTACTGGTCTGTTGGTCAAAGTACCAGTCAAGTGTGGTAGTTTCATTCATTTGGACTTACTGCGGTTGCCCCACACCTCCCACTGCACCCACCTCCCAGAGGAGTCACTGCTCTGTCTCTCTCTCTCTCTCTCTTTCTCTCTCTCTCTCTCCTGCTCCACTTGGGGCAGCCCTGCCTTCTCAACAAGGAGCCATTCACAGAAGGGAAGGGAGCCTGCTCCCTCAGCCCAGCTTGCTGGTGTGGTATGGGGTACTGACAGAGAGCCAGGGTGGGGGTTTGGGGGGACAGGGGCAGATGTGGCAGAAGGGGGTTCAGCAGGAGTGGCCCTGAGGCCAAATCTGCCAGGCCATAGGTACTCTTGTCTATAGGCTAGTGCCGTGGGCCCAGGACACAGCTAACCACGAAGACAGTCTCACAGCAGGAACTTCCATTTTTTACATAAGGCTCTTTCTTCTTCCCCTTCTCCAGCACTAGCGCTTGTGTGCTCTGCTCTCTCTCTTTCTCTCCCCTCCTCTCCCTCCCTACCCATCCCCTCTCACCCCCAAGTATAGCCTGAGTAGTACTGGCCCTGGGTGTGGCCTGGCAGTGACAGGGCTGAGTGGGGGGGGGTTTCTCCCACTGTCTGGCAAGCGTCGGCCAGCCGAGCACTGTGTGCCAGGTGGCGTGTGTTCACGTGCGTGTGCACGTGCCCGGAAAGGCAGCAAACAGCTGTGCCCAAGGGCTGTGGCGCCTTCCCTCCCTCTTCCCTTCCTTCTTCCCTCGTCCATTCTCCGACCTCCCTCTGCTCCCTGTCCCTCATCCATCCAGCTGAAGGGCTCGCTCACTCTCTTCTCCTGTGCTGAGACGGTGTGTGGGGCACTGCTGCCTGGGCCTCACTGCAGTCTGCTTTTTCCTACAGCACTCCCTCAACATCCTGGGCCAGAAGGTGTCCATGCACTACAGTGACCCCAAGCCCAAGATCAATGAGGACTGGCTGTGTAACAAGGTACAGGGGCAGTGGGCAGTGGTTGCCATGGATAGAGGCGACAACTGCAGTAGTGGCAGCATCTCTATTTCCCTGGGTCCTCTGAGGCGACCTGGGCATTGACCAGCTCAGCTTGTGTAACTCCATTCCTTGCCACCCACCCCTCAGTGTGTACTGAGCTTCATGCAGTGCCTGACTCTGTCCTTGTGAAGAACTCTTGTCTCCCGACATTCCAGGAGAGTTTCAACAGATACGTACCTAAATGACTAGTGACGATAGTGACTAATGTGGTGGGTAAAATGTGGACTTCAGGTACTTTTTGTCCCAAGACTGTCCGCCTGTGCATGTACTGGTGTCTCTTTGCGCAAACTTGACCCTTTCAAATGAAACTCTCTGCCTTCTTCTGTCTATACAGGTACTTTGTTGTCCCGTTTTTTGTTTTTGTTTTTGTTTTGTTGTTCCTAGTAAACCTGCCCTCCTAAATGCAAAGAAAAAGTATGTAAATGTCAGCCAGTTGGCTAGAGCAAGACTCCCAGATCTGCCTTGATTTTGATCAAACTCCTGAAACACTCTTTGCCTTTCTACCTCCATCTTTGAAACTCAAATACTAATGATATCTCTCTCCCCAAAGGTAGTTGGGAAGATTAAAATGTATTGATGAGAGTGTAGCACTCTGAACAACACCTGATCCATACTTAAGGGTCAGTTGTTATCCAAAAGAATGTCCACTGGGTATTCTGTGTCAAGCAAACCAACCACTCTGGCAATCATGTCCACCTGAGACTGAGGGAACAAATATTTTCGAGTTGTATTTCCTAGGAGGAAGCTGAGGCTCAGAAAGATGGAACCACTGGGTAGATTTGAGCCGTGACTCTGTTAATCCTAGGGACAGGTCTACCCAGGAACCAGCTTCATAATCAGCTTTGAGGCAGGCAGCCCGTGACTTTACAGCCTCCCTTGCTCAACTGGCTGCCAATCCTGACCCCCCATGGGGAAGACAACTGAGAGCTGGCAGAAGTTTTGACCTGCTTCCTAAGATCTCTGCCTAGGAAGGGACATAACATCTGTCTGTTACATGAGATTAGAGGGCAAGTATCCAGTATCTCTGGAAAAGTGGGCATAAAGTGACCATGGAACACCATCCTGCCTAGGTTTCCAGATACTCCTTAAAACCAGGGAATTACCTTTCATCTTCCATGTCTTGTTGGTCTTCAGGTCTTGTCACTTCCATCACAGAAATCCCACCTTCCCTCCCTTGCCATTCCTGTTGTTCAGGCCAGTTCTTACTTCCCTCAGCTGACTAGTCACTGTGAATCCCTCTCTGGTGTGCTGACCTTGCCCCTTTTTCCAGCTTTCTCAACTGTAACATTCCTCAAAATCACAGCTGACCATATTCCTCCTTCGCTGCTTAAAACCTCTTATAATGAGGCAAACACAATCCTTCAGTGGCTTCTTCCCTGTCCAAACATGACTTTTGCATCTCTGTTCAGCCTTCCACACCAACCACAGAAAATCGCTTGTTCCCTCTGCTAGCAGTTGCTTCCCAGCCAAACCAACCCAAAATCCTGGATCTCCCAGATCAAATATCCCTGCTGACTTGACATCCCAACCTTTCTTGGCGCTTTCTCCTCCCAAGCCTCTGTTGCTGACCACCCCATAGACTGACATGTTCTCACTGCTCCCCATTGTTAGACCAGAAGGGCAGAAGCCATGTCCTGTGCATGCAGGATGCTCAGAGATGTGGTAGAAGGAAGGGGGTTTTCTCAGGAGGCTGGAATACCCAAGGTATTCCAAATGCTATAGGTTCTGAGCTAATCCTCAAGTTGAAGGACGGGTAGGGAACTACTGTGAGTAGCAACTCAGGGTCTCCTAGCTTCCAGGGATAGAAGCATTGGTCCCTGGACAGGGAAGCACTTTCTGGAAAGAAGAAACTACTAAAGAGATGTGGGGCTAGCAGTCCTGACAGTTGATACCGCAACAGTGGTTGTAAAGAGGGGTGGGGGCACCAGAGGGTGGGGGTAGGATTGGCACTGAGGACAACATTAAAACTTTGTAAATGGAAGATTCATAGAACTGAGAATGACAGCCAGGACCCCAGAGCCCCTTGCTACCCCTGGCCCTGGGACCTTCCTACCTGGGGCATTGTGGGACTCCTGGGGAAATCTTTGGATCCAAGTTTGGAGGGTGCAGTGGAGAGCCCCCTACCCCTCACCCCCTGACGGCCTGGCCTGTGCCTCACAGTGTGGAGTCCAGAACTTCAAACGCCGTGAGAAGTGCTTCAAATGTGGTGTGCCCAAGTCAGGTGAGGCACTCCTACTTCCTCCTCTCTGGAATTCTGGTGGGAGTATGGAGAAGGGTGAGGAGCCAGTGCTCAGAGGAGGGTGACCAGCCTTCGAGTCTTCTCCCTTTTTCACCAGACTGTCTTTGTTGCCCCTGACAGAGGCAGAGCAGAAATTGCCCCTGGGTACAAGGCTGGATCAACAAACGCTGCCACTGAGTGGACGGGAGCTAAGCCAGGGCCTGTTGCCCCTGCCACAGCCCTATCAGGCCCAAGGAGTGCTGGCCTCTCAAGCCTTGTCCCAGGGCTCGGAGCCAAGCTCGGAGAATGCCAACGACAGTGAGTCAATTGTTCCTTCCTTCCTCCCTGCCTAGGGTGTCTGGGCTGGACTCTCTAAGGCCAGAGAGATGGTGGTGACCAGGACATAGTACTCCCAGAGTCTCCACCTGGTGGGGGGACAGACATGTGATGTAGGGAGAGCAGGGGACGAGCATTGTCCAACTTGACTTTGGGGATGTGTTGGGAAGGTTCTCAGCAGGTGAGCGACTGAACTGGGACTTGGACTGACAAGCAGATTTAATCCAGGAGCAAGAGGTGTGAGAAAGCAGCAGGTGCAAAGACATGGAGACCAGAGGAGAGGCAACAATAGAGAGCCACTAGAGGGTGGGCCTGGAGCAGAATGTTGGGTGCCCCCTAATGCTGGGCCCCTTCCCACAGCCATCATTTTGCGCAACCTGAACCCACACAGCACCATGGACTCCATCCTGGGGGCCCTGGCACCCTATGCAGTGCTGTCCTCTTCCAATGTACGCGTCATCAAGGACAAGCAAACCCAGCTGAACCGTGGCTTCGCCTTCATCCAGCTCTCCACCATCGTGGTGAGGGCGGCACAGGGGGGGGGCCGGGCAGCCGGGGTCCCGGCCCCCGGGGGAGGGAGGAGGGACCCTGATACCCGCCCCTCACCGCGGCCCCACTCCTGGAAGCAGGGCAATGAAGCCGGGGGCCTCCCCGGGCCTGACCCTTTTGCCCCTACCTCTCCTCTCCAGGAGGCAGCCCAGCTGCTGCAGATCCTGCAGGCCCTACATCCACCACTAACCATAGATGGCAAGACCATCAACGTGGAGTTTGCCAAGGGTTCTAAGAGGTCAGCGCTCCACCTGTGGCCTTTCCCAGCATCCCCTCACCTCATGGCCTTCCACCTCACTTTCCCTCTCTGACGTCCTCTCCAGGGACATGGCCTCGAATGAAGGCAGCCGCATCAATGCTGCCTCTGTTGCCAGCACTGCCATTGCTGCAGCCCAGTGGGCCATCTCACAGGTACTTAGACTCCCCTCTGCCCTTAGCATCCTGAAACCTGGGCTGCCTCTACTTTCCCATACCCTCTCTGCAAGCAGAAGGGCTAGCTTGCTATTTTGGCTTTCTACAGACCCCAAACCCTCTCATTGTGGCTGCCTCAGACTTTGGGGGCTTCACTGTAACTCCCTTCCCAGTCACCTCTCAGCCTTCCATTTTGACACCATTGTGGCTGCTTTCCCCTTCTATTTGGTTATTTCATCAGCCTGGTTTGTAACAACTTCTTTAATAAGACGGAATTTATAAGTGATTGGGAAAAAATGGGAAGATGAAAATCAAGGAGAGGGACTTGGTCTCTTCCTGGACCTGACACCCAACACACATGCCACACAATACACATCCCAGTGTCAGCACTGGGAGTGTTTTGGTATGTGTCTCTGTTGCAGTCTTGCTCTTTCTGCTACCCTGCTCTGCTCTGCTGGGCAGCCCTTGAATTTCACTTGTCTGAGGACTGCATGCTTTTTGTCAGGCAGACACACTAGCCACTTCTGAGGGCAGTTGGCTTCTTAGCAGGTTGCCCTCCCCCTGAACCCCGTCCTCTGCTAATGAGCCCCTCCCACCTGCCCCTCAGGCCTCCCAGGGTGGGGAGGGTGCCTGGGCCACCCCCGAGGAGCCTCCGGTCGACTACAGCTACTACCAACAGGATGAGGGCTATGGCGGCAGTCAGGGCACAGAGTCCTCCCTCTATGCCCATGGCTACCTCAAGGGCACCAAGGGCCCCGGCATCACTGGAACCAAAGGGGACCCAGGTGGAGCAGGTGAGCCTCAGCATCTCCCTGAGCTCCTGGTGGGGGATGGCAGGCATAGGGTCCTGGTCCCTACCATTCACAGACATTCTCTTTCCTCCCTCTTCCCTCTTCTTAGGTCCCGAGGCCTCCATGGAGTCTGCGGCAGACTCTGTTTCACTGCAGGCTTTCTCACGCACCCAGCCTGGCGCTGCCGCTGGCATTTACCAGCAGTCAGCTGCTGAGGCCAGCGGCAGCCAGGGCACTACTTCCAACAGCCAGGTAAAGAAGTGCTGAGGGGCTTGTGGGGGCAGAGGGCAGGCAGGGGGATCCTGAGGGGCTACAGCCTTGGCAGACTCTGAACTTTGTTTCCCTGTCTGGCTCCATGACCAGTCATATACCATCATGTCACCTGCTGTGCTCAAATCTGAGCTCCAGAGCCCCACCCATCCCAGCTCTGCCCTGCCACCAGCCACCAGTCCTACTGCCCAGGAGTCCTATAGCCAGTACCGTGAGTAGCCACAGCTTATAGGGGATGGGTGGAGAGAGGTGAGCTCCTTGACAAAGCGGGGTGAATGTGACCTTCCCCACCCCATTTAAACCCCCAGCTGTTCCTGACGTCTCTACCTACCAGTATGATGAGACATCTGGCTACTACTATGACCCCCAGACCGGCCTCTACTATGATCCCAACTCCCAGGTGATAGGGTGGCCCAGGGAGTGGATGAGGTCGGGGGGCCACTAGCACTGCGATTCCCCTTCTTGAGGTCTTCCCTTACATCCCTTCTCCCTTCTCCCCCTCAGTATTACTACAATGCTCAGAGCCAGCAGTACCTATACTGGGATGGGGAAAGACGGACCTATGTTCCTGCTTTAGAGCAGTCGGCTGACGGGCATAAGGAGACGGGGGCCCCCTCAAAGGAGGGCAAAGAGAAAAAGGAGAAGCACAAGACCAAGACGGCCCAACAGGTGAACCCTGGGGGTCCAGCAGTCTCTAGCTGGTTTGGTGTCTTCCCATGACTGCATTTCTATCATCTCCTGGCCTCAGTTGCTAGGGAAGAAGATGGAGAGTGTAAACATCGGCAGTGATGGTACTCGAGAGAAACCAGACTCCTGGGCCAGCTTTGCTCTTTGCTCTGTGATCTGAAGCTAGGGAAGTCTCTTTGGTACTTGGCAGAGTTGTCCACCACTTTGAGGAGGCCAGTGCAATCCAAATGAACCCAGTCAGCTTTCCTGTCCTCTAGCAGGAACCCTCATGCTGCTGGTGGAAGTATGAGCTGTCTTGAGCTTGCCTAAAGCCAGGCTAGTCCTCCCTGTGGTAACAGATGAGCTGAGAAGGCATACTCCTTTGGGCCTGGAGTCGCATTCATGGCTGTGTGTATCTTTACGTGCATATACCACAGAGAACTCACAGGCCCATGGGGCAAGTGTGGGTAGAAGAGCAGCCACTTTGGTGTTTTGTGGTAATGGGAAGTTAATGAAAGCTTCAGAGTCTGTCTGGAGGAAGAGTATGGCAGTCCATATGCAGCACTTAGAATCGAGATCTGTGTTTCCTTGGCAGCCTGGTAAATTCTAAAACTGGTGTTGTGTTTGTGGGGGGAAGATAGAATGTGAGATATAGGAACTGGTAGCATACATGTAAACTAAAAATGCACCCAGTGAAAGCCATCCTGTGCATTTTAGCTTGTAAAATGGAAACACTGTATATTATCATAGTCTGGGTGTCTGTCAGAGTGGGGGTGTAAGCTGAAGAGGAACAGCAATGATAGTATGACCCAGCAGTGGGAACGTCCACGGCTACCTCTTGTGGTCTGCTTGAAGCTGCAGGGGTAGGAGTCAGGGTGTGCAGTTGGAGGCTTTTTGAGGCCCTCACCTGGACCCTTATTCAAAGATTGCCAAGGACATGGAACGCTGGGCCCGCAGCCTCAACAAGCAAAAAGAAAACTTCAAAAACAGTTTCCAGCCCATCAGCTCATTGCGAGATGACGAAAGGCGGGAGTCAGCCACTGCAGATGCTGGCTACGCCATCCTTGAGAAAAAGGTGTGTTGTGACTGCTCATCCACACCTTGCCCCAACAGTCTTGTCATCTCTCCAGTCCCTCTGTGGAGTTCCTGAATTTCTGTTTCCCTCCATCCCAGGGGGCTCTAGCTGAGAGACAGCACACCAGCATGGACCTCCCAAAACTCACCAGCGACGACCGCCCAGTGAGTGTCCAAGGCAGGAAAGGGTGGGAGTCACTGATCTCACCAGGCCTGACCTACCACCCTCACTCTTTACAGAGTCCACCACGGGGCCTGGTGGCAGCCTACAGTGGGGAGAGTGACAGTGAGGAAGAGCAAGAGCGTGGCGGCCCGGAGCGGGAAGAAAAGCTCACTGACTGGCAGAAGCTGGCCTGTCTGCTCTGCCGGCGCCAGTTCCCTAGTAAGGAGGCACTTATCCGGCACCAGCAACTCTCCGGGCTCCACAAGGTGACTGAGGGGGGCTTGGCCGGGAACCCTAACCCCTAGCCCCTTGCCCCGCCCCACCACTTCACTCTTCCTGTTCCCCTTGCAGCAAAACCTTGAGATTCATAGACGAGCCCACCTGTCAGAAAACGAGCTGGAAGCACTTGAGAAGAATGACATGGAGGTGAGGTGTGACCCACTCATAGACTCGGTCCCCTCATTTCTTGCCAAGCACCCATCCCTCAGGCAGCTGGCTCTTGGGCTCCTCACTTACCTATAGGCTATCTTCAGAGATCTCACATCCTGTCCCTGGGAGGCTTCTTCCCAGTCACTTGGTGCTGGCTGCCTGCTAGAACTCACATCTGTTAGGCATGTCCAGCTCACTGTGGGGGAGCCCCCACTTGTGCCCATGTGTCCTGCAAATAGTGACCAACTGGTCCTCCCCCCCCTCCCTTTGCACTTAAACTTTCAGCAAATGAAGTACCGGGACCGTGCTGCTGAACGCAGAGAGAAGTATGGCATCCCTGAGCCACCAGAGCCCAAGAGGAGGAAGTACGGTGGCATGTCTGCAGCCTCTGTGTGAGTGCCTAGGGCCAGGTGAGGGTGGCTTGGGGGTGGCAGACCAATCACTAACACTGTATCACTGTCCACTGTAGGGACTTTGAGCAGCCCACACGGGATGGGCTGGGCAGTGACAACATTGGCAGTCGCATGCTCCAGGCCATGGGCTGGAAGGAGGGCAGTGGTCTGGGCCGCAAAAAGCAGGGCATCGTGACCCCCATTGAGGTGAGTTTCCTGTGATCCCATCCCTATCTTCTGGTCCTCCCCCAACCCTTGGCCAACATGACAGCTTGTCTCCCTTACACAGGCCCAGACGAGGGTGCGGGGGTCTGGCTTGGGTGCCCGAGGCAGCTCCTATGGGGTCACTTCAACCGAATCCTACAAGGAGACACTGCACAAGACAATGGTGACCCGCTTCAACGAGGCTCAGTGAGCAACTTCAAGAGCTACTTTTTGTTGGGGGTCCAGCCCAGGGCAAAGAATAAAGTGTGGGTGGTCTGAGTGGGGCCCTGTGCCTGTCTTCCAGCACACTCCCCAGCCAGAGAGGCCCTGACCAAGTTAAACTTTGAGTTGGTGACTTTTCTTAGAAAACTGGGCTGGGATCGTGTTCTTTTTGTAATAAAAGTTGAAAAGTCTTGCACCTTGCACATCTCTTTATCATGCCCCAGCGTGGTTTGTGGACCACACAGAGACATAGACACAAGTCCACATGGACAGGGGCTTCTTCATTAGGCTTGAGGTGGGTATCAGTGGTGGCATTCATTGGTGTTTGATGCATTCTGGCTATCAACTCTGGGAGGACAGAACATGACGTTCAGATCTCACAAATTGTGCTATATCAGAGACAGAAGCACTGAGGAAACCATCAGGCTTGAAGACTCCCTGGGTCAGCCAGGACTGGGCGACCCACTTCACCTAGCCTTGCAGCTGCTTTTAACCCCCAGGCTAAACCATGCTTGGCTCTCCCTGGGTATGGGGATCATGCCTGAGGGCATCACCAAGTGGACAGCAGTGAGCATTCTTTTTTTTTTTGGAGACTAGGTCTCACTATTTTTGCCCGTGGAACCACAGGCTCTCGTTGCCTGGGTTACCACAGACTCAAGCAATCCCCAGTCTCAGCTTCCCAGGTAGCTGGAATTACAGGTGTGCGCCACCACGCACAGCTATTTTTTTTGGTCTCACTAGGTCTCGCTACGGGCCCTAGGCGAGACTCGACCCGCGATCCCTAGCCCCGGTCGCTTCATAGGCTGAAGCTTACAGGCACGAGCCACCATGCCCAGCTAACAGTGACCATTCTAGTGCCAGCTGACCCTGTGTCCTCATTTGACGACTCCAGAGGTCTAGAGGTTGAAGAAACTTGTGTCATCTGTTAGGACCGCTTGGATCAACCCTCATCCCCATCTTGACTGTTAGCCACAGTGCCCCATTCCTCTGGTCATTACAATCTTCCCCCTGATTACTAGATGAATATGAGTGCTCTTATAACAAGTTTCCATACAACAACCCAGAACTGGGACGTCCCTCTCTGGGTCTCAGAAGCTAGGCTGTGATGTGGAAACCCAAATTACACGCTTGTAAGCAATTGGCACAAAGTGCCTCCACCATCTGTATGCATTATGATACTGCCCTTACCAGTTGTAGCTGGTAGTTTTAGAAAGTAGGCTCGCTGGGCGCAGTGGTGCGCACCATTAATCCCAGCAGGGGAAGGGAGACCGAGGCTAGGAATCACTTGAGTCTGCAGGGTTGTAAACTTTCTAGAATAATGAGATTACATTGACTGGAGTTCTGGTCACACGGTCATATGCCTAGGTAACAATTCAACAAGCTGTCACTAAAATCTGAACACTTGATTGTGTCAATTATACGTGAAGTTGAAAAAACAACACCAGAGCAAACCTACTCAAAAGGAAATAATGAAGAGCAGAGGTGAAATACGGAGTGAAAAGCATTAACATCAAATTCAACAAAAGTTAAGGAAAGACAG
>PVHY01020682.1:0-13078 GCA_004024945.1 Uropsilus gracilis
AAAAATATTGTAACAATTGAACAAATTTTCAATATGAAAAATACTGAACAAAAATATTCTAATTTCACCAACTATTTGAACGTATATTCTTCTAATTTCATCAACTATTTGAACCTAAAAAAGAAACTCTCTTTGGTGTGGGTTTACTATTTGAACACAGACTGCTTTGGGGATTATGAAGCTCACTCATCAGCACATCAGTGGTGTTAGCATTGCAACCCATATACCCTAACAATCATGCTCTCTTATGTCATTTTCATTCCAAGAATCTACTGTGACAAGTTCACTCAAGGTGATTTTCCCCCCATGGTGGAAAAATACCTATCTTTTCTGAGTGCACTGAATGTCCCTTTCACCCATTATAAGAGAAATATCCACGCATTATTTTTCTAATTTTGACATGGCCCATCAGGAATTATCCTTGCAGTTACTTCTCAGTGCTTTATGGCATTTGGGGCATGGTAAAAAGTAAGCGTTAAGGAACTCCAAAGAGGCTGTTTCGTGTCTACCCTAGTGGAAATCATCAACTCGGGATCCTTTACCACTGATCCTTTCTCATTTAAATATTGTATGTAAAGTCAACAGTAGATTTCATGTCTCTTACTCGAGCTATTGAAGACAGTTAAGACACTCATGGGATTGTATGGTTATGTTACTTTTGTAGGCTCTTGAGTGACTAAAACCACACTGAAGAAAGATGGTATGTAGGTTTTCCACAACTGAGATTGGTTCATTTCTTTAAGGAAAGCCTAGACCTTGCAATCTGAACTCTGTGGTCTTCTCATCACCCTTGGGCTTTTTAGAAAGGCAGTATTGTAACAGCTTTGTGGACTAAATGAGAGAAAAATCAAAGCCATTCTCAGGGATGTGTTGAGCTGCTTTGATTTTCTGAGAATAGGTATGACATCTGCATACTTTAGAGTTTCTGTCCCTGATATTGTATGTCACCTACTTTCTCTGGGGTACTCTTCCTTTAGGGTCACCAATTTTCCTGAAGGAAAACTCTACACACTGTAGATACTCAGGGATTTCCTTGCATCTTTGTATCTCTATGCCAGTTCCAGAAGGCACCACAATAGAGACAGTGCTGTAAATGACCCAGCCTTGTGCCCCAGCCAAGACTTATCATATCCCGCTTATCTCTGAAATAATGCATCTAGTCTTTGTGATCCATTTTTAATTTTTCTCTATAGTAGTAATTAGTCATTTAGTAATGCATTCGTAAAATATTGGGATCTTACCATGTACACAGCACTGTATACTTGGTGTTAGGGATACAGAGATAATTATTGCAATCCTTGAGCTAGAAATCAAATGAAATCAATCCAATCATGTGAGAGATAAATGACAAGTTCTAGATTGAAAAGAAAGGTCATTCATCCAGAAGAAATGTGTCAGAGAAGATTTCAAGATTAGGTGACCTCTGAACTGTACAAGGTGTAGAGTTACAAGGTGTGTTTATTTTTTCCTTTAGTCACAAGCAAGTATATAATTACCAACATGGTTAGAACTTTGAAGACTTAGATCTTGCCATAAAAGTATATTCACTAGCGAGGTGGATGGAATTAGAAGGAATTAAACTGGCCAAAATTAATCAGAAGGAAAAAGATGCATACTGGATGGTCTCACTTATAAGTGGAATATAGAGAAACCAAACAAAAGATCAGAAATGTCAACACCAGTGAGGTGATAACAGAATTGAGGCATGCAACAGGGGGAGGGGGCAAAAAACAGGGAATATGGTGATGGTTCATGGGTGATATGGTCATGGGGTCTGCAACAATGTAAGGGAAATAATTCATATATAATTTCAAAAATATAGATTCTTTAAACAAAAACAGTATATTCACTAAAAAGTGTTTACTTAATTTCTGCTATATGTCAGGCCCTTACCAGGTGTTGGTGAAGCTAAATAAGCCAGGCGGACATAGTTCTAAGACACTTGCATTTTACATTTTAATGAGGAGCGCACTTAACAAACAAGAAATCATAGCCATGAAGTGAGTGATATGAAAGGAAATGTTAATTAATCTTTGGGGAGGGTGGAAGCAGAGGGATTTTCTCTGACTCCAAGGGACCAGGAAATTTTCTCTCAGGAAGCTAACAAAGAAAGAGGCATTATCTAGAGCAGGGAAGTTGGAGAATTTAGAGAGAAAAATGTCCTCGTTGGAAGGAACAGTTTGTTCTGAAGTGGAAGAGGAAATTGGGTCCATTCAGGAAGAGAGGAAGGCAGTGTGTTTAGAGAAGGGGATGCAGGTGGCAGGAAGCCAGGCAGGAAAGGTAGAAGGGACCCAGTGGTGGAGCAAGTGCTTTGCTTTCTTCTTAAGGAGTGTGGAGCATATTGGTGAGAAGAGGAAGGGGGAGCTACAAAAGAGTTTGGAACCAGAGGCTTCCTGAAGAGATGGGTATAGAGAAGAGAAGATGCCTTGGAAAAGGACAAGGCAGGAGGCCAGACATTCATGCAACAAGCTGTCACATTCATCTTTGCTGTAGATGATGATGGCCTGGATGGGGGTAGAGACTAGTGAGCATGTTAAGAAGTCAACTGACAGAGACCTTGCTGCCTATGTCAATACTGGAGTGACAATAAAGAAGCAAGTTGTTAAGCATCAGCTTATATGCCTCGACACCACACTCTCCTCTTGCAAATCCATGATATGTCTGTACCAGAGCTTTTGGGGGAGGGTTCTTCAAATCTAGATTTCTAGACTTATCCTGAACCCATCCAACTAGACTCTCCAGTCCAGGCATTGGTGTTTTCCACAGTCCCAGATGACTCTTAAGCATATGCAAGTGGAAGGCCATTGGTGAGCACACACAGCTCAGTCCTTTCCCTGCATCAGATTAAAGCTCCTTATAGCTTTAGTAAGTTTACTTGTCATGACCAGATGAAGTCAGAGGGGGATTTCTGCCCTGATGTGGATGAAGGTATCTCATCTTGAAACCCAAATTGGAATGGCACCTATGTAACACTTCTCCTTACTGGCAGATGATGTCTCCAAGATCTAAGAAAGCAGCCTACCCTTCCTAGGAAAAAGTTCTTCTGAAGTACCCATTCCTTCCCCCCACCACCACCTTTTGCCCAGGCAAGGTGAAACCGTTTCTTTGGGGTAGTCCCACAAAGGCAATAAAGAAACTACTTGACCTAGAGACCTCGTCATTCCCTGTGCAGGGCAGGATAAAGGCAATGCTGTCCTGGGAGGATCTCGGGTAAAGATAAAAGAGAAAAAGAAAATTAGTTGCTTAAGCTGTAAAAAGGATAGTTTGTGGATTCATATTTGAAAGCATGAGGATTTCATAAAGTTTGCCGGTCTTTTTTCAGAATCACTGCTGCCTGCATTAGTGCTAGATTCTGTCTTTATTTCCCAATGAAGGCAGAAGCTTCCAAATGGTCTCTGATCTGTCATGAGAGGGAAGTTGGGAGTTAGTGCTGATTGTGCACCTATTGCACTTTTGGTATTTTAAATTCCATAGCTAGTAAATTCTGCAGTATAATTTTGCAAGCTAGATCTATTGAGCACCAGTCTACAAAGAAACTGAGGCTCAAAGACCTATAGCACAGTTAGCAAACCCGAAAACCCAAAAAGAACCAGTGTTTCAGGTTGAGTCCAAAAGCAGAAAAATCCCAATATGTCAGTAGCTAGGTAGCCAGACAGAAGGAACTTTCATTCTCCCAAGGGAATCAGCTTTGTGCTTAGGTTCTCAGCTGACTGGATGAGGCCCACCCACATTAGGAAGGGCAATCTGCTTCATTCCTTCTACTTATTCCAGTGTTAATCTCATCCCAAACACCCTCACGGACAGTCACCTTGATAATGTTTGACCAAATATTGGGAAATTCCTTGGCAATCAAAGCAACACACACAATTAACCATCCCCACAGGTTAATTAATTTAGTTATTAAGTTAGCTTTCTAACTTACCTGCCTTAAAAACAGTCTCTTTCAAAGAATTTTTTTTTTCTTTTGAAAAACTCATGGTGCTGCTGCACTTCTGAAAATTACTGTGAGAATTGTTTCTCAGCCTTTTGGCTAAGATCAAGTGTAGTATCTGTTCTTATCAGCTTAATAAAAATAACTACAAGATTATTCAAATAAAAGATTTAATAACTTGTGTTTCACAAATACTTATCACTGTCCATCCACCATGTTCTGTAATTTTGAGCTGCTTGGAATGGGAGGTGTTTAGTTAAGTTGTGCTGGCTGATGTGTACTTGCTGGGGCACTAAGAAATCAAAATTGTTTATCACCCAGCTTGACATAGTGATGTAGAGATGCCAGCCTAGCATTTCCTAATATATCCTAAGTAATCTTAATCTTGTTAGACCAGTGATATGAAATTTTGATTTAATTGAAATTGATCCAGCATAAATGTGAGCACACAAAATTAACAATGGCCTTAAAGGTTTCAAGTATCTGCTATGTAAGAAGTGATGTGGTTTTGCTTTATATATCTGAAGGATCACGCTTTCCAAGTTATATTAGAGAAATAAAACGTATGATTCATGTTAAAAACTCTTAAACCTTGATGAGGGCTATATATGGAAATTCTGAAAACATATGAATAGCGTTTAAGGATTCTTTTAGTCCATCCCAGTTTTATCATGTTGGTTAGCACGACTCATGGTCCTTATAAGCTGTGTGTATTTATCCTTCTAAGTAAAAGGAAATTTGATTTTCTTTTATTGGTAGCTCTAAAATTCAGGCCACACCATGGGAAATAGAAATAGATGACATAAGAACAAAACAAGTTTCTCTGACACAAAATTATGTTGTCCTTAAAGAAAAAAATGAATTGATCCTCTCAGGAGGCTTGGATATTTATCTAGTCATACAAAGAGTTTTACTCTAACAATTTCAGTCTAGCAGGATTTTTTTGATGTGCATTTTGGCATAAATAAGTGGTCTGTAATTTTATTTCTCTTTCTAAGTGTTTAAACATGCATTCTTTTTTGAGCTTCTTTCCCATCTCTTCTCCATTTTCCCCTGATTTCCTCACTACCACGTCCCTCCTCACCCCTCAAACACTTTTTATCTAAATATTCCTCTCAACCAGAGGACTATTAGAATTATTAATTAAAGACAAATTTCTCTTTCTTTGCCAGGGATAATCATTTGTTTTAGAGATGATTTTCTACTTTAATTAAATGAAAATGTCACTCAGTCAAATGAATTCATTTATATTTATTTATCCAGTTCTCCAGGCTTGAATTTCTTAGTAGGGACGTGGGCTCATCATTTGCTCACAGAATGAATTGAGAAATATCTCTTCCAGCAGTTTTAAAATGTTCCGAAATGATTATTCCTCCCTATCAAAGTACTGTATAAACAAAACTGAGATTGACAAATGTGCAAATGATTGTTTTCTTGTGCAGATATTATCTATGCTTATGTAGAGATACATATTTGTATCTCTGTACACACCAATTCTACCTGATCTTTTTCTCAGGTTTGCTGAAGGTTTACTTATTGAGAATGGTCTAAGCACAGATGCTTATTGAGTAGCTAACATTATAATTGGTGCTTTAGAAGATTAAAATGTAGTAAATATGCTCATTCATTCACTCACTCAGCAACTTTTATTGAGTGTGTTCTATGGATCAGGCTAGGCATGGGGAGTTAGTGATTAAAATAATTCAATCTGAGTCTATGCTTTTGTGAAATGCAGAGTGCCTGGCACATAGTGAATACTTGGTAAATTGAATAAGCAAGTTAATGAGTTAATCTTGCAAGATTAACTACTCATTATTAAGATTTAATAAACTATTAATTATTAAGTTATTCAATGCATGAAGTCATCGAAGGAGAATGTAGGGAGTTCAGAGATTAGATAATGGAGATTTAACAAAGTCAGGAACTGGAGAGCAGAGGTGAAACACAGTGTCCTCGATGAAAGAACATTGATGCTAAGATATTTTGCAAATAGACGCTTGACAGGTTGTCATATGAGGTGGCTAGGGAGTTAAACCACTAGGACATTTTCAGCCATAATAAACACATATGCCTTCACCCTAAAGAATTGTAGACGGAGTCTTAAGTTGAGACATAACCTGATCAGGTTTTATTTTGTTATAATTCTGAATACTCTGTGGATATATAGGCATATATTGGGTTGGGAGAGTATGCCTTTGTTTGGGTGGCTGCTGTAACAAATCAGCACAGAGCTAGTAACTTAAAGATAACACTAATCTATGCCATAGTTCTGTGCTCACAGTTCAAGTGCACTGAATTCAAGGTGTCAGCAGGCCTGTCTTCTTTTGAAGAGGATATAGTTGAGTGACCTCTCTGGTTTCTAGAGGCCACTGACATTTTTTGAGTGGTGGCCTTCTTCTTTCAACTGCAAATGGACCAGCAAGGTCAGGCATAGTTTCTCTCTCATTGCCACCTAACTGGTTCTCTCTCTTCTCTCTTATTCCATCTATAAGCGCCCTTGCCATTATCTTGGGACTAACAGGATAAACTAAGTAATCTCCTTATCTCTAGGTCAACTGAGTAGTAACCTTACTACTTTCTGCAATCTTAATTCCTCTTTGCTGGATAACATAGATATAGGTTCTGGGGATTAAGATATAGACATCTTTGGAAGAGTGTTACTAACATAACCATAGTGGGGTGATGTCAATATGGCCATGTATCCATAGAAAGCAGAAGTCTCTAGCTTTTTGATAAAAAGACTTGACCTATAATAATTTAGTTTTACTATAAATAATATTAAACATCAGTTGAAACTGACTTCAAATAGTCAAACAAGGAGTTAACACATGACCCCAACAATTCTACTCCTGGGTATGTAACTAAGAAAAATGAAAGTACGTATCCAGCAGGGAAATTGTATATAAATGTTGACTGAAGTACAATTCATAATAATCAAAAAAATGGGAACAATTGAAATATTCATATACTGATAAATATATATACAAAAATATATGAGCTTTTACAAATAGAATGTCAACCAAAAGGGTTGACATACTATATAGATGAACTTTAAAAACATTCTGATAGTTAATTAAGCCAGTAATGAAAAGCTGTATGTTATGTAATTTCACTTTGATGAAAGGAACAAGCAAATTCATAGAAACAGAAAGTAGATTAGTGGTTTTCGGGGTTTGAGAGGAGTGGGGAGATAGTGGGATTCTTTCTGTGATAATAAAAATGTTCTGGAATTAGCTATCTGTGGTAGTAGTTACATAGCCAGTGAATTTATTAAAATGTATTATCTTTAAGATGATTAAAATCATGAACTTTGTTTTAAATTTTCAATTCAAAAATATATAAATTGAGGGTTTTTATTAATGCTGAGATTAAAAAAGATGTGGGCATTAAAAACTCCCTACATTCTCTTCCCTGGTGTATTCAGTTTTTTCTTTTGAGTGTAGACAAGACTTTTGCCTAAGATGGGATTTCTCTACCTTAACTCATTTTTGTCATGAGATAAAGGTGAAGCATTCTATTGTCATCAACTTCCAATTCCTTTTGTTCTAAGTTACTCAAGAACATCTATCATGGTGAATGACCTTATTCTGGTGGGCTGACCTTCCTAACCTTATGAAAGCTCCTAAAAGAGAATGAAGTCCTCCCAGAGGTAAATATGCCCTGGCTGACCTCAAAGAAGAAAGCTACCCAGTGTGAGCGGACCCATGGTGAGAACATTCAGTGGCCTCTGGACAGTGAGCTTCGACCCCACAACAGCCCACAAGAAAAGGGGCTTCAGGCCTGTATCATCAAGACATCAAACTGGGCAAGGAATTTGAATGAGTTTGTGAGCAGACACTTTTCAGTGACTTCCAGATGTGTACCATCCAGATGTGGAAAATGACCAAGCTCACACCTTGGCTATAGCTGATGAGACCCTGGAAACAAGCTGTGAGACCTTCAGACACTGTGATCTAAAGAATGCATTGTTCTGAGCTGCTGAATTGGTAGAGTTTTATTTTGAAGCCTTGAAAAGCATTCAGACACACCTTCCTTGAAATTGACAAGTAGGCTTGTTACAAAAGACCATTGTCTTTTTGGCTAACAGCAAATCATGTTCCCTTTCCAGAAGGCTGACACCCGGGTTCTCAGGAACTCTGCACTGCTTTCCCGAACACTTAATGAACAAGATAGATATTACCTTGAATTACTTTCAGGAAATAACATCAAGTTAAAGCGTTTCTGTTGCTCATTGGGTAGGCAGAATTAGGCACCTTGCCCACCTGATAGGAGTGAACTTTAATTCAGTCTTCTGGTGAACTCACAGTCACAAGTGAGAACACTTAGAGACTCACCTTTTACAGCAACATCCCACAGGCACAAAGCAAGTCTGAGGTGCACTCCAAAACCACCAGTCCCTTTATACCTTGTCGTTTTCCTTCCTGACATACAAGCAGGCTTTGACACCACCCGTTTGGGGGTTTACTTTTTAATCTTAAATAATCTGATATAAAGCCAGATTTAAAGGGTTTGAAAGATGAATTTCTAATAACTTAATGAGTGACTCTGTAAAATAAGCACAATTTTAGTCTTTAAGTAAGTCATTCTTTTGATTTTTCTGTCTGTGTCATAGAGCTCAATTCATGATGGGTTGGCAGTTTCTATTGTGAGAAACCCTTGTGCTGGGTGGGAGTCAGTGGATCCCTTGGGCCAACCAGGCACTGGACTCAAGAACTGCCAATACTAGAGCTTCCTCATTCTTAAAATAGCTCCTGGTAGATACTAAGGGCAGGCATGGAAAAGGAAGTTGAAATAATATTATTTAGACTCCGGGGACCCTGTCCTATTCAAGTCCTGGGCTTAGAAAGGAAGGCTGAGAAGGAGCAGACTTCCTTGTTACTTTGGCTGGAATCCCACTGCCCCAGTGGAGAGAAGGTGATTGGGTGTCTTTGGGGGTAGGAGAATGGTTTTCATCTAGAGGCTCCATCCTAATTCCCCTAATTGACTATCCCAGAATATTCTATTAGAAACACATCTGTTGAGCATTTATTATATGCTGGGTACTATACTACGCCCGGGACAGTTCCTGCCTTAAAGGATCCTTAGTCCAGGGAGTATTCCAGAAACTTTATGGACTTTAGCATTTCTAAGTCTTATTGGAATTGGGCTATGGACTCAGGATCCTTAGCCTTACATGAGGCCAACATTGCGAACAACAGCAATGATCACTATCGTTTATTGTAGGCTTATTGTGTATCAGTGCTGTTCTAAGCACTTACTTGGGTGGTCATTTTATTCTTATGATGACCCTATGAAATGGGAGCTACTAAGGTCCCTAAGGGTCCCTAGACAGTAAATTTTTTTTTAAAAATGACATTTAAGCAGTCACCTTTGCTTACTACTGGGGACATCTATGTAGAGACTGCACTACGCTGGTCCCCACAGCATTATCGGCTTATAGCACAAGATGAAGCAGAGGCTTGACTGGGAAAGGAAGGGGTTGGTTTGTAACATGCTGCATTTGAGGTCCCTTTGAAACTAGCAGTCAGATGTTGAGTAAGGAGTTCCCACAAGCACGTCAATTTCAGAATAATCAAAACATGTGTGTCAAGGATGCTAGGGGCTTGGTGTCGTTACTCAACTACCAAGCCTTCCCAACCTTTGCTCGCATGAGGTCTTCTTTCACAGCAGTTAAGAGAGCTGCAGGGGCAGCCCCCAATTGCCCTGAATGTGCTTCCTTCCCTGAAAGCACTAAGGTTGTGCGCCTGCCAAGAGCCCTTCATGTGTGCTGTGTTCAAATAAATATAAGAGGAGGTCAAGAGAGGGACAAGAAATGGGGGGAGAGATTACGAGGCATGACTGTGAGGCCACCTCTGCCTTCCTGCCCAGCCCCCATGCTGAGTGTTTCTTTCATCCTTGTTGGGATAAATTACAACCAGGTGACTCGAAACCTGGCGTTTGGTATGGAAGATCCTAAACTACCATCCAAGTGCTGTCCTTCTCTTCCTGTCTGATCTTAGGAAAATAACTAACCCTCCCTGAAAGTAAGTTTTCTCTGCCATAAAATGAGAGCAAAAATACCTATGTCACAGAGTCTCTACGAAGAGTTTCTCTGATTATCAGCACAAATCTGAATAAGCGGTAAATAGGAAATGGAGTCACAACTAAGAACACCATCTTTCCAGAGATTAAATGCATAAGGTTGAAATACGTATTTTGTAAGGTTAGCCAATAATTCAAACACCAACTTTTGGTTAAAATGCTGCCATCATCTCAAGGCAGTGAGATGAGAGGGCATCATATAGGAAATATAGCTTTATCGCTTCCATTAAATTGCTTCTGACACAGGCCGGTTTCTTTGTCAACCAGAATCACAGTCAAAAGTGTACCAATATCTGAAGACAGTTTCTCATTTTCTGTGAACAAGTCTGGAGAATGGTATAGAAGCTTCTATATATAGCCATGCATTTGGATTCTTTTGATGATTTCATTGGTCAGGATATGTAGCTTGTTAAATATTTCTCATGTTTCACATTGGTTCTTTATGTGTGTATTAGAATGACATTTTATAGCACACAGACTTTTTGCCTGTATTATTGTGGAACACTACGTCCAGACAATCTGTGCTCTCACTATATGCTTCCTTCAAGTATTAGTAGTTTCTTGTTTTTAACATGAAACTGATAAATATTTGCTGTCATTACCTTAGTCAGTGAGTATATTCTCTAATGATATATTGAGTTTTTGGTAGCATTTGGACTGAGAAGGAAAAACATGGACTCTTTCTTGTTATTGCCTGACTCTACATTTGGAAAGTCATACATGAGTATTTTCTACTTATTATGTTTTAGATTCCCACATAATTTGGTGCTCTAAGACACCTCTCTCTAGTTGATCATTCTGGAATGCTGAAAATATTCAAGATCTACGCTGTTCTAGGTAGCAGTGACAAATGACATCTGTCTACAGAGCACTTAAAATGTGGTTAGTGTGACTTAAGTAATTGAATTTATAGTTCAGTTTGAATTAACCATCTGTGACTACTGGCTACCATTTTAAACACCACAGTTCCTGTAATTGCAAGGAGACATGCTTGTGGTCCATGAATTCAGAAAGAAATTCAGGCTTCAGAAAAGCTGAGCTAGAAGTGGGGAGGAAATTGGAATCCACTCCATCTAGGGTAACCTGAGCAAAAATCACAAGGAAGAGAATGTATGTAATTTGTGAATATTACACAGGAAAGGGATTGAGGGAAATTAGATGCACAAGACTTTCTGAAAATATTAAGGAAAAAGTTTCTAGGATTTAGATTATTTCTCTATTTCACAGCTTTGGTATGAATATTTTACCTGCATTAATCTTCCTGTTGTTATTTGAAATAGAGCTTATACAGTGATTTTGATGCTGTCTATAAATGCTTTCCAAAGAAGTACATTATGTAACATACAAGTTGTTCACTGAAACTTTCTGCAGTCAGATGGACATCTAAAGATAATGTGAAGACACATTTACTTAGAGTTTAAAGGAATCCATTGGACTGTTAAGGCACCCAAGGATTTGCAATAGCAAAAGAGAAAGGAAGGATTGAATTACCAAAATATGGGTAAGTTGGAGCCCTGGGGTCTACTGATCAAGGAACTTTGTGTTGTGCTACAGACACTGTCATAACTGTCAGGTCCAAGCAGGGAAGGAATGACTAAAAAAAAGAGGAATATCCTATTTCTCTTCTACTGCCTCTAGCTGGTTTCCTTGTCTAGCTAAATACAACCAGATGTTAGAAGGCAAGGAATCACAGGTAATACAGTCAGCAGGGGTCAGGTTCCCGTTGCAAAGTTGGATAGGAAAGGTGAGAATGAATCACCCTAGAGGAAGGAAGTAGAAATTAACAGCCTGCTCTCTTTTTTAATCTATGTTTTAATGTAGTATCAACTGAGAGTGTTGATTCTCAGTTGACACATACCTGAAACATGTATTGTTATAATGCAATATTGGAGCAATAAAAAAATCAAATTAAAAAATAAAATCGCATCTTAGTTCACGTTGGTGTAATAAAAATACATTGGGAAGAATGGCTTAAACAACAGAAATGTGTTTCTTGTAGTTCTAGAAGCTGGGAAAATTCCAAAATCAAATTGCAAGCTGATTTGGTTTCTGGTGAGGGATTCTTTTCCTAGTTTGAAGACGGTTGCTCACTCACTCTATCCTCCACATGTAGGTGAGGATGGAGGGAAGCAGGGGAGGGAAAGAGAAAACACATGGTTTATAAGGACACTATTTCCACCATTCCAGGGGTTCCATCCTTATGACCTAATTACCTCCCCCAAGAACCCACTTCCTAATATCATGACACTGGGGTTTAGGGCTGCAGCATATGAATTTTGGGGAGACATTTAGTTCTTAGCAAATAGTAAAATGGAAAACTTAATATATAAATATCTGTTGGCTACACAATATATATTACAAAAGATTCGATAAAGTGTGTGCAACATTAAAATTATATGCAATGACAAGAGAAAATCCTCACTAGATATTAAATGAAAAGAAGACTATGGAAATAGCAAGGACAGGCAGATCAAAATGTTACTTAGAATAGTGTATTGAAATATGGTTCTATTATCCAGAATATAAAAAGAAAACTGGAAAGAAATGCACCAAAATCTCACAGTAGTATTTCTCTATGGTGATGCAGGGGTAATGTTTATTTTTTTTCTCTGCACTCTCCTTGGTTTTCCAAGCTTTCTTCAGCAACATAATTATTGTATTTTTTTCTGATCTGAAGCAATGTTTCTGTTGTTTTTCATCTGAAGAGCAATACTGAGTAGGGAGAATTATGTGCCCAAGTTCCAGCATTCATTTCCTAGCCCTACAGTCAGCCTAAATCTCACTGTACACCCATTACTGCAGTGAAGACAGTCAACCGAGCTAATTTCTTAGTCCACTAAAAATGGGATGAGTCAGTAAAATGTTCTACTTTTAAAAATATTCCATGGAGAAGCCCCTATGTCCTGGAGAATGGCTTGCTTACCTATTGATCTTTTTATTGCCTCAATTATTTCCTCGAACACAGTTAATTCAAATCCCCACCAACTACCTTTGTCTATTACATTTGGTCCCTGTAAAATATGAATCTTTAGTGACACTTCCATTATTAAATTGACAGTTACATAA
>PVHY01020682.1:13178-25196 GCA_004024945.1 Uropsilus gracilis
TTTTTTTTTTTTTTTTTTTTTTTTTTTTTTTTGAATCATCCAGCTGCTACCCAATTATTAGTTCTTGGATGGCTGCTTCTACAGCATTACTTGAGCACTTGCTTGTAGATATTAATAATAATAAGCAGTTTGTAAATGTGTACAGTATTCAGTGCATTTCAAGATTATTGTCATAGCCCTAATTGTCATCAATGCTTTGCCATTCAGCAAGTTAGAATTCTTGTGATTGTAAGGAACAGATCTGGAAAACATCAGGAAAACAGTGGGGCTATTGCTAATAGAGAATTCTAAAAATTTTTGATGGGAATTTGGGACAAAAAGACAAGACCTCAGGAAGAATCTGAAATGTGAACTTGAAAACCAGCACGAATCTAGACAATTTTCTGCTCTCTTTCTTGTTTCTCCTTTTCTACCCATTACTTCATTCTTTATTTTTTAACTTGCATTATGTTTTATTTTTTTATTGATGTACCATCAGATCACTTCATTTTTTATGCTTTAGAAGTATCAGATCTCCCCTATCAGGTGCTGTTCCTATCCTATACCCACCACCAAAACACCTACAGTCCAACCCCATAGTCCCTTGCGCTCCCACCCCACTTTGTTCTTGCCCCCCCTTCCCCCAATTTCCTCTGGTTGCCTCAGTTCTGTAGTCAGACTTGTAGGGTTTATTGTTAGTTTGGCTTTATCTAATCCTTTGTTTGGTTTTCTCTATTCCACGCAGAAGTGACACCATGGATGCTGTCAGTATTTGTCTTTTCCTTCTAATTTCACTTAGCAAAATTCCCTCCTGCTCCATCCAGGTTGTCACAAATAGCAAGAATTTATCTTTTTGATTTCTGAATACTATTCTGTTGTGTGTAGATGCCACATCTTCCTCATCAACTCATCTCTGTGTGGGTATGTGGGTTTATTCCACAGCAAGCGGCTGTTGTAAGTAGTGCTGCTGTGAACTTAAGGGTATATACGTACCATTGATTTTGAACTTCATTCTTTAACCATGCTATCTCCGAGATGCAAATCACAAAGGGCAGAAGATGATTTTCTACCTCTTCAAGCTTCCTGGCCATGATTAGAGACCTTAGAATCCACTCTCAACTTGTACTTTTTCAGCTTCCAACTATTTTCTGCCCCTCCCTATCCCAGTCCCATATTCCATGAACAGGAGCACTGATTGCCCAGCTTTAATGCATCAAGACTTCTGCTCTATCTTCCTCACTGCCCAGAGAGCGCCTCTGCAGCCATTGTGAAGCAGTTGGACCCTAAACAGTGTTGATCCTATTATGAAGCAGTTGATTTCTTCGTTGTACTTACTGACAGATATGAATCTACCAAGCCTTTTCACATTAATATTGAGAAGACGGTGCATATAGCTCATTCATGCACCCATGAATAAAAGTAAATTTTGAAGATAATGAGAAAGAAGAGTTTTGTGCTCTTGGCTTATGTCAGTGTGATGATGGGAGATGATCAAAGGATCTGGAATACCACAACTAGGAGTGACCACAAAAAAGTAAAACATGGGAGACTGTTTAGTGAGAAGTGGGTAGGTTCCCCTTAATGAGGGCTACTGTGTCGGCACCACAGAGCCTACTTGGCTATGGCCGCAGCACTGACACTGACTTGTGCATATTCCCTCAAGCTTGCATCCTGGAAATGAGACCCACTGGGGCAACCAAAATGCAATTAACCTTTCTCTGAGGGTTCACTGCCTTTGATACCCCCAAATATGTATTCATCTAACAACCAGTTTTGAGCACTCACCAAACTTTGAGCAAATCTTAGGCACTATGGTCATCAAATGAACCTTCACATGAATATTAGAATAATTAACCCAATACTAGGTTCTTGAGTAAATAAGTATTTGTTTTTAACTCAGTTTAATTATCAGAATAAACAACATGATGTAGATTCTGTCATTCCCTGTGGAATGTGGAAACAGGTAGAGAGATGAAGCTTCAGATCAGAGGAACACCTCCTATCACCCTAGCCCCCATCTGGCACACTAGAGGGTGGGCAACAGCACGTCTCTCACCTGTAACACAGCTTCCTAACCTCTTTGGAATGTCTCAAGAGACATATGACTTATTAGCAATGACTGTTGCCCCCACAGGTAAATTCTATTAGCATGCATCCCTGCATCCTCCCTGCTGCATGTCACGTATGCTTTGCTACTTCCTTATTACATCATTGTAACCTTTCCTTGCTGGTGTATGTAAGGGGCATCACAACTTCATTAAAGTTGAACCTGGACATGCTTCCCAGGATCCCCATTCTGTGGGCTAGGCTCACAGAACGCTATTCATCTCTTCCGTCTCATTTCTTCATTCCACACACAACTGCTAACCATTTCTATTTAGCAAGGAAATCAAAGCTTGGAGAGACTGCGATGGTTTGACTGAAGGTACAAGATTTGGGTCTAGAGAGACTGGAGTTCACCTAGAACCATCTGACCACAAAAACCTGGGTTTTACTGTCAGTGTTTAGTGATTCTGTCACAAGTTATGAAGTCTGTTCTGTTCATCTGTTCTGTGAGGACCACTCCTGCCCCATCACTGCAGCAACTGGGATCCAGGAATGGTGAGACCTGGATAAGCCACAACATGGTGTGGTGAACACTGTGATATGGCAGTTGATGCAGCTGCCACAGCCTGCCTGTGTGGCCTCAGGTGTATGTGAGCCCCTCTCTCCAAGCTGGGAGCTGGGAGAGACCAGAGAAAGAGGCAAGTCACTCCAGATTGGCAGGCAGTAGTCTAAATAAATGAGGGAACTTACAAGGTTTTGTCTTGAGCAGATAAAAGATGAGAGAATTTTCTGTACCTGACACCAAATCTCAGTTTTTTTGAGACATGCAGTTCAGATAGTCTCAAAAATACATTAGGCTAATTTCCAGCACATTTTCTCAAGGCTGCATCCTTGGAGCAGCTTCTGGGAGCATACCTTCTAAGAGGCAAGGCTACATCATGCACCGCAAGGGGAGACAATGAGGAACTGCTGATGACCTTGTCTGTTCCAGCTCACCATCAGCATGTGGTGGTCACTGTCATGGTCAACAGGTGGTCATGTTCTTCTGATTACTTTCCTCCATGGCAAGTTCCTTCTTCCCCGAGGCTGCATTGTCCTGCAGTTATGGAAGTGAGGTGCTTAAGGTGATTGTGTGGTCTAAGACTCAGTTAATTGTGCAGTTCTAGAGCAATCACTGAAACAAGCAAGGCCTCTGTGGTGGGAAGGAGTCAGGCATAGTTCAAAGAGTAAAGAGGCTCTGAAGCATCACAGGTTGCTGGCAAAGAAGGAAAATGGTTATTGAAAGCAGAAAGATCTGTGAACAAAACCTTCATTTGTTCAGCACACTTTTAGTAAGCTCACAGTTCAAAGTTAGTTAAGGGTGTGTAGGCATAGCATTGTTAAACTATATGGACTATTCTAGATTGGGACTAAAAGGAAGAGGTGAATCCTGGGGAAATGGCCACAAACCAATTGGGAAAATTGAATTGGGAAAATTCAAAGGAATATTTTGCTGCAGGCCCTTTCAGGATTCTTTGTTCAAGAAACTGAGTGGAAAGAGGGCTCTTCCCCCTTACATTTACACCCACCTGTGTCTGCACATTACAAAATATATCACTGTCCTTCATTTTCCAGAATGACACTGCTGACTCTTCATATATCTCGATGAAGGATTATTCAGTTATATAGAACATTCCTCAACTAGAGATAGCTTGAGAGGGGATAAAGAAAAATTGTTAAGGCATATTAAAAATTGGCTTTTTCCTGGTGGCACTTTGTCATTTTTCAATTTGGCATCTTTCCCTGTACTTTCCTCTACCATGTAGATCTGCAAGAGTTCTGATTTAGTGGGGACTTTCTTCTGAGGTGCCTTTCTTCAGGTGTGTGGATAAGATTGCCAGGTTAATTGAAGGCTATTTAAAGTCTTGCTCTATTTATAGTCCAAAGCAGATTGCTTCTGTTCTTGGCTTTGGTTCTCGACTCCCAGGAAATGAGTGGTAGCTCTTAGTCTGTGTCAATCTGTACTGACCCACGGAGTGGACTCTGGCCTTGACTGTTCTTGGGTGTCAAGGTGGAGGGAAAGCACCCTGCTCATGATGCCACTTGTAATGATGGCATCTGGCTCCCCAATCTGCATAGATTCTTATTGGTTCTTGCAGTTATACTGACACACCAGGCAGGGCAGGGCAGGGGCTCCAGGAGGCAGGTGAGCCCTCAGCTTCCTACAAATCTCTTTCTCTGGTCTCTTTCTCTGGCATTCTCTTGTGATCACTCATGCTCACTCAAATGCTTGTGGTCTCTACAGTCCCCTTTCTCCTAGGCCCAGGCATGCCCACTCACACTATGCGCCCACCTACTGGACTGTACAATCATGGGGGAAGGCACAGTGCCACTGGTGTTGGTCATATAGGTCATATAGGCTAATGGAGTTAAAAGCCTGACCAACTCACCCTCCACGAAGCATCCTGGGACCTCACGCTTCACCTGGTCTCACTTCACTACCCTCAGGCCACCCTCGTCTTGGGAGCTGATAAGCTGTTCAGTTAGAGGCAGATTTTTGTTTTTTAAATATACACTTTTTCATTTTTCTCATGAATTTCATGGTTTGCACTTTATTTTTAATGCTTTTTTAATTGATTATACATATGCGTATTTTGCATCATTGTCTATCCCAAGGTTCTCCACCACCTTGTCACCCGTGAACCCTCATCTTAGTCTCTTGTGCCCATCCCTGCCCTCTCTTGCTCTCTGCTTCAGTTCTGCTGACAGTGACTTTTAAATTTTACTTGTCCATTGTTAGTTTGTTTTCCCTATATTCCACATATAGGTGAGCTCATCCAGTATTTCTCTTTATCTTTCTGACTTATTTCCACTAACATGACTCCTTCTAGGTCCATCCAAGTTATCATAAATGCATCAAACTTGTCCTTTTTTATTACAGAGTAGTATCCCATTGTGTAAATATACCACAAATTTCTGATCCATTCATCTGTTTTGGGACATTTGAGTTGTTTCCATATCCTGGCTATTGTAAATAGTGCTGCAATAAACATCCAAATACAGCTGTCCTTCTAAATTAGTGGTTTTTTTACCCTTTGGGTAGCTTCCCAGAAGTGGGAGTGCTGGGTTGAATGGTAGTTCTCTTTTCAGTAGTTTGAGGGTCCCCACACAGTTTCCATAGTAGCTAGACCAGCAATGTAAAAGTATTCCTCTCCATATCCATGCCAGCACTGTTGTTGCCCATTTTTTTAATATGGGCGATTCTTACCAGTGTAAGGTGGTATCTCATTGTGGCTTTGATTTGCATTTCCCTGATTATTAGTGATATTGAGCATTTTTTCATATGCCTGTTGGCCATTTGTGTTTCTTCTTTGGACTTTTAAGTTCTTTTAAGTTCTTCTCTCCATTTTTTGACTGAACTTTTCATTTCACTTTTGTTGTCGTATGTGTTCTTTGTGGATCTTTGATATCAGACCCCTGTCAGCTGAATGGAATGCCAAAATTTTTTCTCATTTGGTCAGGTATCTGTTTTGGTTATTGTCTCTTTAGCAGTGTAGAAAGAAGCTTTGTAGCTTCATATAGTCCCAACTCCTTATGTTTTCCTTCATTTTCTTTACTTTGATAGATGTATCCTGGAAGATGTTTCTGTGATATGGTCATGGAGTGTTTTGCCTATGTTTTCTTCTATGTATTTTATGGTTTTAGGTATTACATCCAAGTCTTTTATACATCTTGAGTTAGTTTTCGTATACGGTGTCTAGATTCATTCTTTTGTATGTAGCGTTCCAGTTTTCCTACCACCATTTATTGGAGAGATTATCCTTGTTCCATTGAAAATTTTTGACCCTTTGTCATAGATTAGTTGATCATACATATATAGACTTTCTGGACTTTCAGTTCTTTTCCATTGGTCTGTGTATCTGTTTTTATTCCAGTATAATGTTGTCTTAATTACTATGGCTCTGTAGTATAATTTAAAATCTGGGAATGCAATCCTAGGGGCAGATTTCACCCACACTACCACTCTGAATTTTTTGGTGAAAACGTTAAAGTTCTTAAGATCAAGGACTGATTTTTCTCCTGATTAGAACACATAGATTGAATATATACTGATGGCAAAACTCTTTCATTGTTCAGTTTCATTGTTCTTTCAGGACAGGTAGGTGAGAATTGGTAAGGACTGGACCAGTCGCCTCAAAAAAAGCACCTTCCTTTTTAATTTATTCCATTTTTACACTTAACTCTTTACTCCATAGTAAAACTATTTTTATAAATACATAAAAATTTTTATGATAGCATTTATTTTCATACAGTCATATTCATACATTCATATATTATTTTCATATAAGTGCAATCATAGATTATGTAAAATTATATGTGTGTGTGAAGTTTCTAATACATCTCATTATACAACCCTACTAAAAAGACTTAATGGATTCTTAAGCCTCATGGCTGAGCCTCTGACTTGTCCCTTAGTGAATATGATTTTCTCGAGTACATTTTACAGAATAAACAGATGCATGAAGACTCTCCTGAGAGCAGGTGGGCTGCTATGGTCCCTGAAAAAAAACAAATGATAAGAGTGATCAACCCCATCATGTGTTCCTTCAAGCCCCTTTCCTTGTACTGCACCTCCATTGTCTTCATGGCTGACTTGTCCTCCTTAGCTTTGCACAGCTGCCCAAAGCTATATTTGCATATCCTCTGCCCTGGGTGGGGATCTGTGCTTCCTGCCATCCAGTCTGCCCATTTGCCTCTCTACATTCTGTGTCTAGCCCAGCCTGCTCTGTTTCCCTTTGACCTTACTCTCACACTCTTCATTGTTCTATTTTCAGATAACAGTCTTAACACCAAGAGCCCACTAGTCCTTAGTTGGTCTAACTTTCACCTTGTCAAGCTAACCTGTGGGCACACAATCTTCTAAGCATTTTGTCCTCCTGACCATCTTGTCCCGTGTTTGCACTGCTGCAATGTTTCCATTTATGTGCTTCTTCTACTATCTTTGCTTATTTTAACCTCTTGGTTACCACGTAGCAATACTCTGTCCTCCATGAAGCTGGCATTCTGCAGTGTACCCCAATATAATTGTTGGACCTTAAATTCCCTTCTTAGATCTCTGTGTAGCCTTATTTGTTTATCCATTGAGTCCTGGGATATCATGGGCTTGAACTATGTAAATGGATGCATAGTGGATTTTTTCCTACCCTCAAGTTCTACATTCGTAGATTCAACCTATGCTGGACACTGACTGGTTGAATTCATGGTCACAGAACCTGTGAATATGAAGGACCATTTGGAAGGAATTTTAGTGTCTGTGGATTTGAGTATGGAATCCAAGAACCACACCCCCTTGGATACCAAGGGATGGCTGTAGTTAAATTTGAGGAGAATTAGAAGTTGCACACAGTCTTTCAGCCATGTGGGGTTTGGTGCTCACCACCCACCTAGTTTAAGGATCAGCTTTACATCTAATAGAGTGACTGAGCTCCTGCTAGGAGTCATTTATTGCTCTAGAAAATATGAGATTTTACAAAAGAATGAGAGAGTCACAACCCCAGTGAGCTCACTGCCCCGTTGAGTTGTCCCACACCTTGTCACACTGTTCCTTTTTTGGCTTCCTAATGGTGACTCTTCTCTGCATTGCTAAAAATTCTGAGAACCATGAACACTCGAGTGCTTTGCTTTTCAGAGTGATTGATGTTTAGTAGTAGGTAGTGCTAAGAATATGGCGAAAGATCTGGTCCCTATCCCACATCTATGTATTAGCCTCTATCTCCTCACCTGTAAACTGGGACTCATAACTACCTCTACAAATCTTGTAGGGGTTGATTTAAATAATGCTGGTATGTGCCTAACTCTGGGCCAAATCTGTTCTAGTCGCTGAGGTAAATGGTAGCTGTAAATTCTTACTCAGCAGGCCTATGACACTTGAGTTTGTAATATATTTTCCTGGCACTCAGGTCTCAGAGCAGCACTGGGAGACTTTTTCCTGTTGGGCAAGATCCTTGCATTGTACAGTCAACCTTCCCACCGTAGGTCAAATCTGAGCAGGATGGGAGGGACCAGAGAGAAAGCATCTGTGAGTCACTGAGTCAACAATCCTGTGAAGACCTGCAGGCTTCCTCTGGAGAGGGAATGTCCACATCCATATTTGGCAGGAAGGTTGCTGCCTCTCACTTGCTTCATTTCCTGACAGTCACTCAAAGCAGAATGCAGTCTGAAAGAAGAAAAGAATGTTCACACAGTGACCAAATATTGTGTACCAGCCACCACCATATGTAGTTGAGTTTTGAACAATATTGGGGGGAGGGTTTCCAACCCCCATGCTGTCAAAAATCCATGCTATGTCCTGCATGTATAATTTCAACTCTTCAAAAACTTGACTACTCATTTCCTGCTATTAAGGCGAAGCCTTACTGATTAATGGTCAATTAACCCTTATTTTGCTTATTACATATATAGATACTGCATTCTTACATTAATATAAGCTGAAGAAAAAAACTTATTTAAAAAAAGTGTAAGAAAGAGAAAATAGATTTTTCAGTACTGTACTACATTTACAGATACCATAAGCTTACATGTTTTGTTGACAAGAATATGTAAGTGGACAAATATAAGTGGAACCAACAATTCAAAGCATGTTATTCAAGGATCAAAGACATATACATTTTCCATCTTCACAACATTCAGCTGAGAAGGTTTCTTACTCCCATCTTAGAGATTGGGAAATTAAGACTAGAAGATGTTAAATAACTTGATCAAAGTCATACAGCAAAATTGAAGCCTTCACCTCTTACACTGAATGCCTTTGAGTAAATCAGATACATGGAAGTCCTACCTTAGATTTGCCCCATTTGTCTACATTTCTCTTCTATACAAACCAGTACAACTCTGCCCAAGGATCTATGGTGGGAGTGACAACTTCACAACAAGTTTACTACTCCGTTGTTCTATTGACCCTCTTCGAAACACATAAGGTGCAGAGTGTAAGAAAGCACTTCTGGATTCACATGGGTGCCAACCCATTATTTTACTGACCCTAACCCCAGCCCACCCACCTGCCAACTGCCTTTGGATATAGCTTCTGGGATTTTCTGGAGACATCTACACCAGGAAGACCTGAACTTGAAGAGGAGGATGAATGTCAGCTCCATACCCTTCTCAGATTGCAAGTTGTCTTTCCTAAATGTTCCTACCTCTAAGCCTCTTTCCTGCCCTCCAGAAATACCTTTCATGATTTCTTTTCACCCAACTTTTCCTCTAAAACCATAGCATGTCACACAAGATGATAATATGCCCCCAAGCAGGAAGTGAGCAAAGAGATTCTCCACCAGGAATAGAAAATCGGTTTCAACCTCTGTTAATGTCATTGTGTTGGAAGTCGCTAAGTAGAAGACTCTAGGACAGGCCCGGCCTTAACCAGAAAAAGTGCTGCTCTGAGTGAACAGGATCCTCCCCAGACATGGGCATATGAACAGATGTACCTGCCATTGTCAGATCCACACCAACCTTCTTCATCATCCAGAAGAGGAAACTGAGACGGAAATTACTTCCCTGTGCTAATGTAAACTCAGGACTAGAAATTCTCTCTTGCTCCACCCAAGTTGGGGAAATGGAGCCCACCGTCTACACACTTCTGGCTCCCATTACTACCACAACCATTACCAACTCACAAAGCTGGCACCTCTTGACTATGCTATGCCCAAGAGTAACTTGGAAGAGTTACTCTTTCAAGAATCAATCCCTGTAATTGAGTATCAGTTGTGTGCTTTCCAGACCACCTATTCAGGATCAGCTATTGACTTGAGATACTGAGTCTTAGGACTTTCTCCAGGTTGCCTGATTTGGAAGATGATTAGGTTTCTGCAGTTGGAGCACTAAGGTGGAGTTTGAACTAAGTGCTACGGTGGAGTTTTCTGTCAGTGACTTCTTGTTTAGTTTCTGGGATATCCTTTGTTTTTCTTTCCTTTGGGAAATTTAGCCCATACCCATATGATCATCTTGTATTTCTGCTTCTCAGTCAAACTCAACAAGAAATGAAAATCACTATACTTTTCATCAAACTGTGATTTGGCTAAGATAGAAGTGGGAGAAGAGAATTCTCAGAATAGGGGACATTCAATTTTTTCTCATGGGTCATGATAGAGATATATGGAAAGGTCTCCCTTTCACCTACAGGTTTTCAATAAAACTCTGTTGTCAAAGATCATAAAAAGCTCTTAAGCTTTTTCAGTTGTAAGCAAAGTATTTCCAAATACATCTCAATATTTTCTTAGTGCTCCTTTATAAGAATCTAGTGAGTGTTTGAAACAAAGGGTAGGTACTGATGGCACTGGAGAATGTCTGAAAATGTGCATGCCTGGTAGTTTTTCAGAAAATTTAGGTCTGTTGCCAAAATCTGAAAATCAGGAAATATCACATTTTTAAATATGTTTCCATCTTCTGGTAAAAGAATTTGAAATGTGACCTCTTGGACCACAGTCCCACAGTGCAACAACCTGGCACATAAAAACTGATGGCAATTTAGCAGCCTGTGGCACCACAAGTTAGCAGCCTGTGGCAAGTTGAAGATTTCAGAGAGTCTTTAACCCCCTTAGTGATAGCTCTGAGCTACAAAACAGGGCAGTGGCAATACTATTAATTTCTGTATTCAAGTCCTAAGAAACTGGCAGTATCCAGTTCCTTTTCATAGAGCACTTTGTTCAGGAAAATGAACCACTATATAATAAATGCAGCTACCCTGAGAGTTCATGCTGTGGGAAGCTCAGCACACACGAAAAGGTCCTACAGGAAGGGACACATGTGAAGAAAGACAGAAGGTCAAGAACCTCCAACATGCCAGGCTCATGATAGAGATTCTATCTTAGACATGGACCCTCTGATTCCGTGACGGCATGCCACACAGCGATGAACGACCCAGCCAGCCCGTCATGACTTATGAAACACAAGAGCATGAACAAACCAAAGTCACCACTTTCAGCTGTAAATCTGGAATCAGTCACTGAGTCACAACCCTCTATTTCCAATTTGATCTGCTCTGATGCCCTGATTTTACTACTTCAAATATTTTGCACCCCAAGTTCTGTGGGAATTGGGGTTTGCAGTCTTTATTGAACATGGTCTGGAGACCCTTGAACTCTGTAAGCTTTTGGGAATGAAAATATTCAAATAGGGTGAGCTATCGAGGTGACAAAATTGGGTTATGAGGGCAGGAGGAATACAGAAACAATGGCAATTTCTACTTGAAGTATTTTATCTTCCATGGACCACCTTGCTCAAGGTGAAGAGCTCCAGATCAGAACTGGGCAGCTGTTTCTGAGCGCTGGTTTCCTTTATCTAGAAAAGAAACAGACCCCATTCATCTTTGACGGATGAGTCCGTGAATAAGCTAGCTTAGCTTCGTATTGTTTATTTGGAGTGCGTGTTTGTGTATCTTGTAATGCATTAGAAAGTATTTATTCTATGGCAAGCCAGCCTGCAGGGCCAAAGAAATGCTTCATTCTTTGTTGAAACCCGTGTCTTTCTTTCTCGCACCTCCAGCTCTCTGTAAATATTTGTTGAATAAATGAATGAACAAACGAATACGTGTTAGTCACCGAGGATACAAAGACAAATACGACATGGTCCCTGCCCTTGAGGAGCTCACAGTCTATTGAACACAGGCAGCAAATTAAATACTGGTTATGCCTCCCAGGTAGCGCATTCTTTTATTCAGAAACACCATTTCATCTGTGTCTAGCCACTTTCACACCCAGACCCAGATGAAACAACAAACTACGTGACAACATGCCTTGGAGGAAGCCTAGAGTCGGCCAGGGGGCTGCCAACCTCCTCTCTGGCACAGCAGCCTGTCCATGCTGAGGTTAGTGCAGGTGCAGGAGGTGGGGAGAGAGCCCCAGCTGAGCTGTGGGATGGAGGCACAATTACTCAAAAGCACCCACAGGAATCCAGGAGGAAGGGCAGGATCATGGATGCCCCACTCCATCAGGCTCTGCTTGCACAGACTGCAGGAAG
>PVHY01020683.1:0-25099 GCA_004024945.1 Uropsilus gracilis
GGGCCATTCTTACTGGTGCAAGGTGGTATCTCATTGTGGTTTTGATTTGCATTTTTCTGATCGCTAGTGACATTGAGCATTTTTTCATGTGCCTGTTGGCCATTTGTATTTCCTCTTTGGAGAAGAGTCTTTTCAGTTCTCTCCATTTTTTGACTGGGCTTCTTGTTTTGTTTTTGCTTAGCTGTGTGAGTTCCTTGTGATCTTTGTTATCAAACCCTTATCACTTTCATGGAGGGTAAAACACAGCTAAGAAATGCTGGCAACACCAGAAGCTGAGAGAGGCAAGGGATGGATTCTCCCCCTGGAACCTCCTGAAAGAGCTTGTTCTTCCAATACCTTGATTTAAGTCCAAAGAGATTTGTTTTGGAAGGCTGGCCTCCAGAACTATAAGAGAATACTGCTTTGCTATTTAAGTCATTACATTTAAAGTAAATTATGACAATAACCTTAAGAAACTAATACTTCCTCCTCGAACCCCTTACTGCCCCTTGGACCTAGGATGACAATGCTTTTATATGTTACTAGTTCCCAATTCCCTTGTTTCCCTGAATCCTTTCCACACCTCAGGACATAGACATGAATACATTCCTGCCAAGCATGAAGTGAATACAGAATGCCTGGTGAGAAACCCACAGAAAACAGAGCAAGAGCTCTGATCAAATGACACATGAAACCTACTCCACCATTACATTTTTTAATGAAAATACAGCCCGTCATTTGCAACAACATGGATAAACTTGGAGGTTATTATGGTTAGTAAGACAAATGCCATATGATTTCATTTCTAAGTGATATAAAAGAAAATAAACAGGTGAACTAAGCAAAATAAAACAAAATTAAACTTCCAGATTATAAAATCAATCACCAGAAATGAAGAGGAAAGGTAAGTGGTTCAACCAAGTAAAAGGGGTAATCTATATGATGAATTGACATCAAACTTAATGTAGTCCAAATACAAATATCATTTTAAAATGAGGCACACCTGACACATAATGTTATTATGCAATGTTGCCTTAATAAAAAAATTATTTGAGAAAGAAAATAAATAAATAATAAATGACTATTTGATTATAACCCAAAATATAAAATACAGGAGCCTGTATTGATATAAATAAGTGAAAAATAAGTCAGTATAAGAGAGGGGAAAATATCTTTCTTACAGAATGATTTCATATAATATATGTAGACATCTCCTTCCTCCAGAAAGTGGAACTATAATCTCCTTCCCCTCAAGTGTGTATTGGACTTATTATCGCCCTTCTAACCATATACATATAGGATAGAAATGTGTATAGTAACAGAAACTTTACAGTGTAGAAACCTGTCAGACATTCCCTTAAGCAGATGAAGAAGGGTCATATCACCAGTGACATCACATGGAAACCATATACTCCCTGATATCATGCATAAGGAGGGCATATCACCTTATCCTCAAAACTTTTAAGCCCAGTCTAGTTATGAGGAAAACATCACACAAACCCAAACTGAGGGATTGTCTTCAAAACAGCTGGCTGGTGCTCTTCAAAACTGCCAGGCTCATGAGACTCAAGGAAAGACTGGGAAACTGGCAGAGCAAAGGAATCTGAGGGGGGCATGATAATAGGAGAACAAGGAGCACTCTGCAAAATATTCTGGGTTGACTCCTGGGAGAGAAAAAGAACACTGGAAAAACACTGTAATATGTATAAAGTGGTTTAGTTTATAGTAATGTGCCAATATTGATTTCTTAATTTGAACCAAAAAAGATCATGGTTATGTGACATGTTGACACAGGGAAACTAAGTGTATACTGTATGTGAATCCATGGTACTATCTTCACAACTTCTGTGAAAATCTAAAATTATTCCAAAATAAAAGTTTATGAAAGAGAAAAAGCCATAGTCTCAAGATTCTTTTAGCGGGACTTTAGGAGGACTTAATGCAACCGTTCATGCAAGGTTTTTGTAAAGAGATACTAGAACATACTGGCTAAGGGTTGAATTGATTCTAATTCTGTTACTTATTAACTGTGTGACCATGAATAAGTGACTTAACCCACCTGTGTCTCAGTTTATTCATCCCTAAAATTAGGATACCAATAGCACCTGGTTCATAGTTTGTTAATTAGGCTGATATCCCTTAAGGAGTTAATTTTTTCATTCGTGTGACATTATCAGTGTATTTGACTCAAACTCAGCATCTAATTCCTAGAGATTTTTCTTTTCTTTAAATTGTATCATTTTTAAAAGGAAAAAAATATTTGTGAAAGCAAAATGTAAATATATTATTTTTAAAATTGAGATAACATTGTTTACACCACTACATATGATTTAGGGTCAAGGTTCACACCTCTTCAGATGTATATGACCAGCCACGCCTACCACCCACAGTCTTCCACCCTAGTCCTCCTCTCCGCTTCGCTTCCCAACTCTCATCCTCTCCTTCTACTAACATCATTGGCTTAGTTTTATCAGTTCCTTTGGGTTTTTTTCCCTCTATATTCCACACAGGAGCTGAATCATCCAGTTTTTGTCTTTCTCATTCTGACTCAGCAAAATCCCTTCCAGTTTTGTCCATGCTGTCACAATTGGAAAGATTTAATGAGGTAAAGTTTTTAAGTGCTTATAAAAATTCCTAGCACTAGTAAGAACATTATATACTTATTGAATAAAAACATAAAATAATTCTGCTACAAAAACTTATGGATAGTCCATATGCATGCAGCAGCCCATCACATGCCTCAGTACATCTCCATTGGATTCATATGACATATATAGAATAGAATTTAAGGCACGTGTGAAAGTAGTAACCAGTAAAATAGCCTTGATAATCCCTAAATAATTGATTTGAGAAGCTATTTTAGAATAACAGGCTGTCTTTGGCACCAAAGCTGTTGATTACAGCTAACTGTAGTTGACGGCATGTAGAGAGAAGCCTACCAGGTGCTAGTATGCTCAGGGAAGAAGCTATACTCCTTCCTTCACAGATTCACTTGTATTACCTTTTTCTTCCAATGATCTTCCCACTCACTTTCTGATTAAGACCTTTCTTTAAGATCCAGCTTAAATCCTACCTCATCTATGATGTCTCCCGGGCCTGCTTCAGTCTGTCATCTGTACTCCCAGGGTACTTGTTGGTTCCTTTATTTGGCCCAGAGCACATGCTGTGGTATGCACTTCCTTCTCTCTTCAAGGGCAGGCACTGCCTTGTATCCTTCACAGGACAGCCTTGTCCATGGGAAGTGACTCAATCATTAGTGTTCAAGACAGAACAGAAAACTGACTCCTCTTTTCATTCATCAAATACTTTCTGGGCCCTGGGCTTAGGGCAGAGGATCTGGGACATAAAGAGTACAGTCATTGTTCTCAGAAAGCCTGTTTTCTTGGATCAAAAGTTTATACTCCAAATTCATGATAACATTTGCCTCTGGTTAGAGTAGGGAAGAGAGGCAGGAGAATACAACAAAGGAGGCTTTCTTGACTTACTCAGAGATTTCATTTTCAGAAGAAAAAGTAAAACAGACTTGGGGGCATAAACTGGAGGCAATATTTGGGGGAAGGAACAATTCTGAGGGGGGATTTGGCATATGGAAAGAACAGAGGACAGGATTTGGGAGAGAAGCTATAGGGCGTCATAGGAAAATATGACCCTTTAATCTCTCACATCTTCAGGAAATTCTATTCACCACCTCTAATATTTTAAAATATTAGTTTTACTTAAGTTGGATTGCTTGTGGGAATGAGAGAAGGCACAGATGATACAAAATATATCTCTTTTCCTGGAGTTCAGTCATAGCAGCTGCATCAACAGCCACTCTCTCTACTTCATCCAGGCAGTGAACATGAACACTGTCATCCATCTTAGGCTTCCCAGTTTAGAAACGAGATTGATAATAAGCAAACAAATAAATACATATACCTACAGATTGCGATAACTGTTGGGAAAAGAAACCCCAGAGAATGTAAAAGAACAGAAGCTATGAAGTTCTTTCTATGTGATATTAAATAAACCTTTCAGACTTGCTACATAGAACCTCTTTAAGGAGGTGATAATTAAGCTGAGACCTAAAGACCAAGTAGCTAGCAGTGTAAGATTGGGGATAGGAATTGTGGAATGTGTTCCAGGTGTAAAGAGCAATGAAAAAAAGATAAAAAAAAAGAAGAAAGCAAGAGTGGGAAATATGTAGTAGGTGATGTGACCACTGACACTCAGAGTAAATGACCTCCTTGAGATTGTATAGCTAGTTAATGACCAGTGAGAAGATTAACAGTTTCCAACCTTAGAGAGAAATTTGAGTACAAGGCTCTGGAGATTCAAGGTAGCATCTTGCAAAAGACCGAGGGACAAAACAACAGAGACAGGAACTTGGAGAATTTTCTAAGACTCTGGAAATGTTGTCAATTTGTCAATAATAGTGATTTTTGTTACTCCCACCCCCCCCTCTGTTTCCCTGAGAGGGCTCAGTGCAAAACACTTGAATGAAAAGTACCAGATAAATACAAATTTTCCATGAACTATGTCACAGCCTCTTATTTTTGAGTAGCAAAGAAAGGGGACCTGAAGGCCTGGATCCCATACCTCAGAAAATCTTGGGAAAGCCAAACTCCAAGGCAAAGAGTAAAGACTGAATGTTCTTGTTTGTGGAAGAATCCAAAGTAGAGGGTCTAGATGATTAGAGATATGACAGGGTATTGAAGGGAGGCAGGGGCTTAACTATTTATCAGAAGGCTGTTAGAGTGGTTGTCTTGCTCCAGATCATAGAACAAAGGCAGAAATGGAATCTAGTTTTTGCAGATTGCACAGTTTTTCTACTAAATCACCTAAGATATCCCCCCACAATTCCTACCTAATGTTGCTGCCATGTTTTTAGAATGAGTTTTAAAAATTATGTGTGTGAGAAGAGTGTGAAGGTATTAAGGTGAGACTTAGTCATCACAAATATGCTTCTGCTCTTTTATTTGTTATTTCCTCCGTGTTCACCTATGGTTTGGTGGCATTATTAAATAGATATATGTCTGGCTGGTGAAGCAACCTAATTATAGTGAATTCAGGCATATCCCTAAACCTGAGCTGAAAGGGCTGAGGAACAGTGAGGATCCCTCTCTAGCCAGGACCCTTTGAACTCTTGGGAGTTGAGCAGGAGTACAGAGGAAGTGTCCCGGAGTGTCCACAGGTGGCTGTCCAGAGATGTAGGCTGAGCCTCCATGATTGAGCTTTTATGGGACAATAAACCTGGAAAAGTTCAGATAGTGGTGGGTGGGGGGTTTAAGGGGAGAAACATCTTTGTGCCAGTGTCTGAGGGAGAAAAGACAGCTGAGTGTTAAAAGCACAAGAACAGATAAGCAGTCTGGACAGCTTGCCCTTTTTCCAAACTCATCATTTCATTGTGTGGAGTCTTTCCATTGAAAGTGCTATCATCTCATTTCTGACTTCTCAAACACCAGAGGATGTAAAGGGCAGGAACACTGAAGTCTCTTGTAAGCTTGGCAATCACTTAACCTCTCTGATGTTGGGTTTCCCCTCTGTAAAACAGGGATAGTGACAGTATTCATCTCGTCAGTTTGCTAAGGTGATTGGTGTTGTGGCCAGCCACCAGCATGTCAGCAGTGTAGAGTGTATTTTTTTCTGAATGCAAATACAAATAATTAATGACTATCAGTGTCACTGTATTCTTCTCTGAAGTCAAATTATAGCACCACTAGTGTTAGAAAGAACACTAGAGGTCATGTATTACTCTTCCTAGTTTGACACATGAGGAACCTGACTCAGGGAGATCATTGCTTTTGAGCAAAAGCAGATGGTATGAAAAAGAATGATAATGACCTTAAAGTGGCTGCATGTGTGTGTTAAAGGGTTGAGAGAAAGGAGGAAGACTATAGGGGAGATGTGGCTGTAGAAGAAGCAAAGACAAGAATATGATGTGCTTTTGTGTGGAAGGAGTTTATATTTTACCCAGACCAAAACGAATCATTAAAGATATAATGTGAACTATGTATGCATTTTAAAAATTTCTGGTAGCATCACTAAGAAAAGAAAAAAATCGATATAATAAACTTTAGTTTATTAGAGTAAATTATTTAGCCCACTGAGTAGAAAATATTATTTCAACCTCTAATCAATATCATCAACTATTAACGATATATATTTTAATTCTTGAATATAAAGTCATTGAAATCTGGTATTATTTTACATTTACAGTGCACATCATTTCAAACTAGCCACCTCTGTAGGCTGAGTCTACAGTACTGGTCAGTGCACATCTAGGCAACAGGAAGCCAGAGAAGGATTTTAAAGAGGGGTGTGCCATAGCATGAAGTGCATTTCGAAGCAATAACTGGTGGTGACGGGAAGGGTGGATGGGACAGAGACTACTTGGGATTGCTCTGCATAGTTGAACAAGCTCTATGTTTTAAAAAGCGGGAGTGGGCACTGAAGTCCAGTCTATATTTCACTTGTCAGGCCAAGATCCTTCCCCAGTTCAGAAGGAAGTGAGCCTTTCCCTAATCAAGCAGCCAGGGGCAATGCCTGTTTTCTAATTCTCACAAAGATGTTAGATTAGCTAGCAGTGATCCTGGGGATACCAAACTAGTGTAGGAGGTATAATCCTAATCCTACAACTCAGATGGAGAAGAAATATCACATTTCTTTGTAAATTGGAGTTAATTCTATTTTGAGCTCCCAGTCCCCTAATAGGGGGGAACTCAGCTGTAGTACTTGGGATCCCTTTTTCAGAGTTGTGCTTGAGTTCTGAACTTTTACATATATCAGGGCACAGGGATATGATTTCCTAGACATGAAGCTGTCAAGTCAATGCGGCGATAGCTGCTGGACCCTGTGCAAGGTCGCCAGGGCCAGCAGTACTCTGATGCTATTTGAAAATACCCTGACTAGGGTTACCCACTTTCTGGATTCCCATCATATCTCTTCTCTCTGAGGCCTTCTCTATACGCTGCCTATAATCCAGGCCTGCTTCTACTTTTCTGGAATCCACAGACCTCTTTCTCTTCTCCATGCATATCAGGGAAAAGTTGGTTTTTTTTTCGATTTGGGGAAATCCTTTTTTTCCTGTTTCTCCCAAGACACCTTTTCTTTATTAGCAACCTTAGTTCCTCCCTCTGGGGCTCAAGGCTACTGTGAACAAAAGCTAGGAAATGCTGTGAAAATGTCAGTCTTTGCTCTGCTATAAACCACCTGGTGGCCAAGGAAGCCAAAACTAGCTAATTGCTTGAGAGAAGAAAGGGAGAGTGTATGGGGAGAAAAACCATAAAATTTATTAATCTATTAAAATAATTTCCAGCGACTGAGCAGCAGGAACTCAGATGTATCATAGGTGGAAATATAAATTGGGATACCCATTCTGGTAAAGAGTTTAGCAGGATTGAAGCCAAACACATGCATGTTAGAAATATAACCTGTAGGTATAAATCCAGTATAAATGAGACCTATGGCCACCAAAAGAAACATATAGAAGCATTCATAGCCGCTCTATTACTAATAGGCCCAAACTGGAAATAACCCAAATGCCCATCAACTGTTAAAATGAATGTTTTAACATGTAATGGCTTATTATACAGCAGAGAAATAAAACAACACACAGGACAATTGCATTTCATGAACGTAATGCTGAGCTAAGGAAATCAGACACCACGATCAAACAGTATGATTCTATTTATACATAAAGTATTCCAATGGCAGAACCAAACTGTGGTGTTGAAAGCCAGCACAGTGGTTAGAAGGGTTAATATTTGAGAAGAAACACAAAAGAGGCTTTTAAATGCTGGTAATCTTGGTAACCTTTTGTTTCTTGACTGTAAGTAGGTTCGGTTTGTGATGATTTACTGGTCATCCATCCAGTTTGTAATTTCGTATGCTCTTCTGTATATTGCCAATAGGTTTGGAATAGGCAGTTAAAAACAGAAAATATCAGCCAATCATACCACTTAGCTGCAGGTGGCCATAATCCAGGTGATAAAGAATGAAAAACTGAATGATTTAAGATAGTGGAAATGAGGAGGAGAAACAAGGACCAAGGAAAGATTAGATGTGGGCATTACAGAGAGGGAGGCATCAAAGACAGTGCCCAGGCTTCAGGCTTGGTAACCAGGTCAATGATGGCGTTGGTTGAGGCAGAGATCAATGGTAAGACTAGGTAAATCGGAAATGACATCAGATTGGTGCAGGATGAACTCATAGCATCCTTGGGATATTTATGTGGAGCGGGGCGGTGGCATAGGGTTTTAAAGTGTGGGATGACTTTTGATTCTAGATATGAGGCTCTCCTCCCTCCCTTCATCTCCCACTGAACTTAATTAACTATAGAACTTGTACAAAATGTAGCAGTAACTACTTGAGAACTCTAACAAGCAAATATCAGTAAGTAGATCGGAGAAGAACATGAGAAATAAGAGTAGCAGTGAACTGGTGGTGAGATAAGTCACTCTGATCACTCCAGCACCCCCCCACACACAAATAACCATATTCTGGAAACCAAAGTGCACTCATAGTACAGAGGTCCTAGAGTAAATGTCTGGTTCTAGAGATTTAGCAACAGAAAAGGGAAATCTCAATGTTCAGTGAGGGTGGGAGATATATGTAGGTGCTCCCCCCTTTTTTCTGTTCCCTTAAATCAGTTCCAGATAGCCCCATAGGGTGGGTGGAGGCAGTAACAAAGAGCAGCCTGGAATGAGAAATGACAGAAACCAAAACTGAAGGAGAACCTCCCTCTATTCAAACCACTGTGCCCTAATAGGGAAGGACCAGACACATGGTGTTATTCATCTCTGTCTCCTTGGAACCAGAAATCTAATGGAAAGTGAGGAGCTCAAGAAGGAGACCCTGTAAACTTGTGTATGAATGCTTGGCCCCTGTGTGCAGCTCAATTGATGTTAATGAGCTTAAATAAGCCAGAGAACCTAGGGCCAACATGACTGCCAGTTGAACTACTGGTAGGAAAGATTTGTTAATGATGCAAAAATTTAAAAAGAACTTGAACTGATGCCAAAACAAAACAAAACAAAACAAACAAACAAACAAAAAATCTCCATGTGACAAAGGAAACAGCCTGCAGAAGGAACAAAACAAAAATAGCCACTGTTAGGGGTCTGTGGCCCCCAGTACTGGTGTTGATGCATTAAAATAGCTATTGTTAGCATTGGTGGGTGGAGACTTGGAGAAGGGAAGTTAAGCCTTCTCATGAGAAAAGAGGATTAAAAGATCAGGGAGGGGACAGAGAAAAAGACAGGGAAAGAGACAGAGCAGAAGAGACAGAACAGAGGGAAGAGAACAGAGACGTAAGTTGCAGGGAGGAGCAGCAGAGAGGCTGGAGGCCTCAGAGCTGCCGCTGCCAATGCGAGGCAGCAGAGCAGGGAAGGAAGCCGTACTGTGGGCTTCCATTTCCAGCCCTGGCCGGTGAGGAGCTGGGGGAAGTATGTTGGAGAAACTTGTGAGCTGTCTTGGAAACATGGTACTTGAAAACTTGGTTTAATTTTGAAACTGCGAAGCTTGGAAGTCTTCTGGAGAACTGAAGAGAATTTGTTGTGTTGCCGTTTTCAACGTGAGAAGTCTGAAGTGTTTGCTGTGTTGCTGTATCGAGTGAGTTTTGCTGATGCCGGGCTACTTTGGAGTTGGAGCAGAAAGAATGCCAAAGCTGTGCCTTTTAGAGAAGATTGACGTCATCCTGGTTTTCCTCGTTGGATTTGAATCTCCTGCTTTCAGAGAAGGATCAACGACGCCAACTTGGCGTCTTCTGGCTTGGCATGAGTGCAGCTGTGTCTTTGAAGGAGTGGCAGCACCATCTTAACACCTTCATCTGGCTTAAGCTGGGGCAGCTGCCATTTTGTGGCTGCACATGGCTGCCACAGCCATGTGCGCTTTGGACTAGAGACTGGACTGTGTGGTAAGATTACCAAAGGGATTCCCTTCTACACCTCAGTGACTCTTGTCTAATTTGTCTTTTAATAAGTAAATTTGTTTTTTTGCCTCCCTCTTAGTTTATATGATCTTGCATGCGTGGGCTGGGAAGAACCTGGTGTGTGGCTGGCGTTAAAGGGCCAGCTGCTCCCCTTTGCAAGTTTGGTTATTTGTTTTGACTGTTTTCCCACCCAATTTCAGCCACACTGTAAAAGCATAGCAGGAGGGTGATTTTGGAGCTGTATGCTGATGTTTATGTGACTCTACAGATGTGCTGAAATGAATATACCTTTCACTGCCCGGTTAATTTTAATGAATAGCAATTAAGAACACTTAGTTATGCCACTTACTAGCTGTGTGGCCCTGGACAAATTCCCACCCGTTTGTGCTTCAGTTTCCTCATCCATAAAACAGGAACAATCACAGATCCTGTCTCCTAGAGAGTTTGGGGTGGTAAAAGTTAGATGAGGAGTGTGTGTAATGTACTAAGGCATGGCTCTACCCATAGCACATACTCAGTGGGTGTCTAGGCCCAGAAGGTGGTCCAATGGAAGGGTGGGGGGGCACAGCAGGCAGGTGAGAGGAATAAGGGGAATCACCCTGTTAACTGCTGTTGGGTCTCTTTTCCTATCTGTAGCCAGATGAAGAATAGCTCTGTGACCTTATATTTTTAAGATATCCAACCTGCCCAGCCCCCACCCTTCTTTTCCTTCACTCCCGATGATCTTCCAGTTTTCACAAGGTGATTCCTCCCTCTCCATTGTGGCCTGGGGCCTGCCTTTCAGTTCATTGACTGGTTATGATTTCTTCAAACGAAAGTGCTCTTGCGCGGGGCATGATGGTATATGCTTTTAATTGCAGCCTATGAAGCGAGGCCAAGACTAGGAATCACTTGAGTCCGCGTGTTCAAGACCTGCCCCGGCAACATAGTGAGACCTAGTCTCATAAAATAACTGGGTGTGGTGGTGTTGTCTGTAATCCCAGCTACCCGGGAAGCTGAGGCTGGGGATCAGTGAGCCTGCGGTTCTCCAGGCAAAATAGTGAGACGTAGTCTCAAAAAAAAAAAAAAAAGAAAGAAAGAAAGAAAACTAAAGTGCTCTTTAAGCTATTATCAATCTTGGCTTTGGATCAAATCTCTAAGACGTTCTGCAGAATTTTACTGGTCTGGAGTCTTTAAAAATGTCAATGTCAGGAAATACCAGCAAAGAGGCTGAGGCTGTTTTAGATTAAAGGAGACTAAAGGATAACTAAATGCAATGTATGGATTTTGTGTGGGGGATAGATGAATGGTTACAGAGGTCATTATTGAGATATTTAAGGGGAATTGAATATGAATTGTAGAAGAATGTCCTTGTTCCCAGGCGATATCCTCTGAAGTATTTAGGGATGACCTACATGGTATCTGTAACTGATTGTCAAATGATTCATCAAAATACTTATTGTTTTATAATAGTTATATATACGTAATTTTACTGTTACTCGATAAAGCAAATAGTAAAATATTGAACATTGGTTAAACTTGATAAAGGGTATATAAGTACTCATCTGATTGTTACAACATTCTGTGGGTTTTGACTTTTTAAAAATAAATAGAATGCCACTTGGAGAAGTTTTTCTTTTCTTTAAATACACTTGCCTGTATGTAGCCTAAAACCAAGAATCAAAACTTTCCCAGGGTGGGACCTGGGAAATTTGCATTTAAAAATTCTAGGATCTTATCAAAGAAGCATCATGAAAACTTCCCCTTTGAGACCCTCTTCCTTCCCTGGTGTCTCTTTGCAGTCCTGCAGCCAGGCCTTCCTCTAACCCTTTGCCGAGCAGCTGTAAGGTGGGGGAAGTACTCTTGCCCCCGACTGAGGGTGTGTCCAGGAGTGTGCTCACCATTGTCAGGCAGGTATAGAAAGGATTCTGAGAAAGACTCTGAAGGAAGGACCAGGGAATCTAACAAGGAAATCAAATCGATGTGTGTACTTGGAGGATAGAGCTGTTTATTCTGAATAGTTATCCTACAAGTACCTGGTCTAGGGGTGGCATCGGGAGGAGCAGAACTAAATTGCTTACCACTCAGAAATGGACCATTTGGTGCCAGTGGAGATTTTAAACTCCCTCTTTCTCCAGGAGATAGTCTGTGGCACGGGGGTGAGAAGAACTTTCTTTTCTATATGCAAGGTCTTTGGGAAACAGATGCTATTAAAGACCTGAGAGGTTAGCAGGTGGAGGGGGATTGCCTTTACTCTTCCTTTCTGCTGAGTTCCGGGACAGAACTTACAGTTTCTAGGAGGTGTTCTGTGAAAGTGCATCAGGTCATAGAAAAATTACCCATCTGTCATTTGGAGTATGGAGTCTGAAGTCTACTGTTCCCAGCATCTGGTAGGAGTGGGGATGCCATGTATGCAATAAAACATACACCTTCACTTCTTCAACTAGCTCCTTTACCGCTGGGGTTCCCCAGCTATTCATAAGGGGTACTCATCACCTCTCCTGCCTGGCCCTGAAGAGATGTGTTGGCCCAGTAATAAATTTCTGTAGCCATCAGTAAAGCCCAATGAGGTTGGTATTTTAAAAATAAAAGGAAGGAGAAGCTTCCAAATAAACAAAGGCAGTATAGTTCACCAGCACATCATGTCCTCCAATCCAAACTTTCTCTTTTACTTTATTTTTTACCACCAAAGAATTTTTTTTAATTATTTCTACCCACTGCTACAATCTGATGTTTTAAATTTTTGTTTTGCATGCAGTCCATCCTTTCTATAGTTAACTCTGTGAGCATTCCAGAACACAGATCTCACCAAACCTTTTCCAGTGGTTTTTCATTGATCTTAGAAACAAGTCCAAAATGTTATTTATTTTTTATTTTTTAAAAAATAATTTATATATAAATTTCACATCTCTGTGATCTCTGGGGTTCACCCCCCCCGACCGTTCCCACCCTGTCCCATCCCTCCCCCAGGTTGTGTTCGATTTGATTGCAAGTCCAAAATTTTAAACAGATATACAAAGCCCTTGACAATCTGATGCCAACTGACTCCTCCAGCTTTATCAACCATCACCTTCCCATCATGCCTTCATCCCCTCCATACACTAGCTACCTTGTGTTTTCCTGGCTACTAAACAAGCCCTTAATCTCTGAACACATGCATCAACACCCACCAACCACTTAAGTCAAGCATCTTAGTTCGTAATACAGACCCCAGAATCAGGCTGCCAGGGCTTAATCCCAGATGTGGGCAAGTTTCTAATCTGTCTACCTTCATTTATTTAGTTGCAAAATGGGCCAACAACAGGGGTGCAGTGAGCACCAGAGGAGAGTCCTGGCACCAAGTCAGCACACAGTACATATCAGCTCTCACTCAGCATTGTTTGACCAGCTGCCCTTCAAGCTCATTTATTACAAGTAACTCAGTCAAGAAGAAAGGCAGGCATGGAAGCAGGTCATTATAACACAGCACGATCAAAGCAAGAATAGCAATGTCTAAGCCTGAATTCATGTGTTCCTTTCCTCTCACCCTTTTCTCAGCTAGGTTTACCTATTACCTGAAATTCAATTTTTAGCCAGACTCTTTAGGAAGGAGAACAAATAATAGCATTTCCAAGCTAGGGCTGACATTCAGACTTTAGGTACCACTTTAGCCTTATTGGTTATTAAAATATCAAAACACTGTCTAAATAGTAACAATGATGTAAGAAAATAAATATGCAGGGTTTTTTAGAATTTAAGATACGTTAACAGCAAAAATGAAAAAATATCAAAAATTGGCAAACTAGCGAAAGCCCTGCACAACACAACTGCTCATAACTCCTCTTGTTCTCATTTCTCCTCCTCCTCCTGTAATCTGGCTCTCAGGGGCAATTATTGGGTACAATTAGAGACCACCCTTGCTTCCCCAAACTACCTGATGCTAGCTTGCCTGGCATCCAGCTAGAGTCGCCCCTTTTACATGCCCCCCCCCACAATGGTAGTAGCCTGGGCACTGTGTGCAAATGCCAGTTGCCAAGTTATTCCTAGAAGGTGCACTTTGACATCCTCTACTTGTGCTTAGAGATATTGCCTGCTCTTTGAGTCCCAGGACCTTCTTCTGCTTGCTCATCAAAATACCCACTGCCTTGAGGGTAGCTTTCAGCCTTTTCTGGGCCATTGCCTATACCCACAATACCTTTTGGAAACTAATGCTTATTCACCAGCTTGGATTCCTTAAACCAACAATCTGCCTCACTCCTGAGGTTATGGCTATCTCCTACATGTACCTACTCTATTCTGTCAGTATTACTGCACTGTGGCAAGATGTATCCTGATATGTGACATTGTGGACAAGGTCTTGGTATTCTAAAATGCAGTATAAAGTGGAAGGTTTGGAGCCAGGCTCATCTATGCTTGAGTCCCAACTCAAATTTACCACTCAGGAAGTTACTCAGCCTCTTTGGGTCTCATTAGCTTCATCTGCAATATGGATACTATTACCTTCCTTATAGGTTTGTTGGGAGGATTAAAGGACATCTGGTGGCCTCAGTAAACCTCATTGCTTGTCTTCCTTAATACCCAAGTGCTTAATAACACTATCTTCTTTATTTGACTGCATGACTGTAACATCTAGAAATTCAATAGACTTTTTTTTGTTCTAACATCACATTTTAGTGCAAGGGGACTGCTGAAATTTCTCCATGTCTCTGAGTCCCTGAGGAAATAGCAGCTGGGATTTTAGTTCATGTTAAATTCTTACAACCCACGAATATCTTTTGTCCTATGACTTTGAAAACCTTGTGATGTCTGATCCTGGGCATTTGATTTTTATGGGTGCTCAAGTATATCATTTGCAAAATCACTATTTTAATTTCCACCTATTCTATACTTCTATTTTTTAACCTCATTACTGCAACTATTTTAAAGGGGAATTTTAGCCCCGTGTGATTTCTATTTTAAAATCAGAATTAATCTGAGCTTCTGTCTGGAAAGTTTTATGCTTATGTTAAAGTGAGAGGAAATACTACAACATCCTTCTCACCCCTAATTTTTTAAATGTTTATGTGGAATGGCTTTCTCTTTATTTCTCTTGCACTATTTTTCCCCCTTTTTACTTAATCTTGTTTGCTATTTGTTCCCTTCCAGTGTTATTTAGGCAGGGACTAAATTCATTGCTGCTTTGTGATATTGGTTTAGACTTTCGGGGTAATGTATTTTCTAGATACTGTCTTGTGAATTTCCCATAAAGTGTTATTCCAGTAAAAATCAGTAGCAACTAAGGTAGTTGTAAAAATCAGTAGTTACTAAGTTTCCTTTTGCCTCCTGTTCCATTATGGTTTGGCAAGACATGGTTACTAATTCCATATAGTAAGATTTTTGATTATCATGAACCTTTGGCATTTATCCTTTTGGATTATATATATTTTTCTTACACCGTTATGTACCCCAAAGTTCTCCCACCACCATGTCACCTGTGAACCGTCATTCTGATCCCTTGTACTCATCCCTCCCCTGATTTAACCCTCCTTGCTGTATGCTTTAGTTCTGTCATGAGTTTGCTAGCTTTAAGTTTTTCTTGTCTTTTTGTCATTCCTATTTTTAAAAATAGTGCATTAGAATACGATTTGCCTTGATTGCTGAATTCTTTGATGCATCTTTAGTTTTGCACCAGAAGCTTCTGCCTCACCTCGGCCTGGTTCTGCCCTGCAGTACCACCCAGACATCTTCTCAGACTTTCTTTTAAAGCAGAGGCCTCACACTCAGACTAAAACTCTCAGAAATAGCAAATCAATTACATAACCTGTGGGGAGATGATCACTTTTTCCCTCTCCTTCTGCCATGTTGCACCTTCCTGTCTTAAGTGGGGCTCTCAGCCGAACAGAAGTCCTTGCCCAATTGCTGGCACTGAGCATGATCACACCACGATAGGATGCCTGGGAGTGTCTCCATTTATTTAGAGAGCTGAAAGGCCAGCATCTCATCCTCCAGGAATAAACTCCAAGAACTGTTGAGCTCTTCCAGACACTTGTCAGGGCCCTTTGTGGCCTCAAGCATTCCTTTCGCTGCTGGAGTCTGTTAGCTCTGGCACCTTACCTCAATCTTACCTCACCCACACAAGTTTCCCTGAGAAATTATGAAAAAGAAACTTACTTAAAATCCTCAAATGTCAGGATTGGAAGGACCTTAGAGACCATTTTGCCCTCACCTCCCCTCATTTAACAGAACATACGACTTCCTTTGCTCTATTTCCATGTTCCAAGGAATCCCCAAGGACACCTCATAATAAAAATCAGAGCAAGCCAAGAGCCAAGTTAATCAAGGAAGTACAACTACGATGGGGCCCAGCTGTGTTCAGGGAGGAATGAGTCATTAGAAAAGCAGCCCTGGTTTTGGGGTTTGTTTATTAAAGATCTTCAAGGACAAAGGATCTGTGGTGGCTCAACTCCAGAGCTTCTCAGGGGGTGTGATATGACTGGAGTAAGATTAGCTTTCATCTGGGGAGTATTACAGTTTCTGCTTGAAAGGGGCTAAAAGTGCCTCTGTAGGTCTGATAATCAAGGTATCTTTCAGTTTGGAAGTGTGTCAGAACTCACAACTACATTAAGGGTGGCCTTTGAAGGGTATGGCTTCCTTCACATGTCTACATTTGTTAAGATTCATCTGTGTAAAACACATCCCATTCATTCCCCTTGTGTAACTTCTATAGTGTGAGGGTAATTTGGGGCTACATTCTACTGATAAACAGTAATAATGTCCAGGAGACATTATTAAGGCTATGCAAGTAGTATTAGGCAAAAACCTTTCTTAATCTAGGATTCCATACCCTGTACTTGTCTACACTAAGCCACAAGTACCTCATATAAGGTGGCTATGAGGGTTTTACCATATTCTAGCTTTTTTTCTTGGAAAGTTTTTCTCTCAGGCTGATGGGAACTAGGAAATATCAACTGAAGGAAATCATTTGTAAGGGAAATCTATTCACACCTGGGGAAGTATCAGCTTCCACCGAAGTTCTGTACTTCTGATTCATTGTATGTAAGCTCCATGCAGTGAACATGTATGTGTGAGTGGGCAATGGATAATGTACTTTCTTCTGTTTGTGTAAACTATCAGAAAACTTGTTTTTTTAATTTAATTTTTTAAATTTTTTAATTTAAATAATTTATTTATATATATTTCACACATCATTTTATTTTGCAATTATCATACAACATTGGTCATGTTTGCATGGTTATATTTTATCCCTTATTACCCACCACGTCTCACCCCCATTTCCCTCCTTCCCCGCTCTGGTCACTCCAACTCCTCTCGCTGCAAGCTGTTGGTTTGTGATTGGCCCACGGGACTTTTCTTTTTTGTTTCCAAACTATGTCCTTTTTTTCCCCCTGGGTGTAGACTTGCCCTCCTGGACAGCAACATATGAGGCTGCTCAGATCTCCAGGAGTAGTTGAGGCAAATAGTCAGGCCGAGCACATCGGGAACTTGTAGGGCAGATGTGGTGCACTTCTCTAGGATCATTTCTGGTGTCTGTCGCCTGCTGCTGGTTCTGTGTCTTCTGGATTTGGGACTGTAACTCCCACCTGAGAGTGGTGAGGTGTTCACTTCTGGGACATACTTCTCCAGGAGGTTCGTTGAGCTCCTCTCCTCACTCTTGTCAGCAGTTCTGCCAAAAGGTCACAGCCACTCGTGGTGGCTTTCTTCCCCCATCGATTGGCAAAGGAGGGGGCTCCTTAAACACTGCATATTTTTGTGGGCCCGGGATTTGATTCCCTAGTGCCAGAGAAGATGCAGGCAGGAATCTGTGACAGGTCAACTCAGTCGCTGGTGTCACCATTCTGTCTCGGTTCCCAACACCGTGTTGGCCCCACCAAGGTTGAGTGCATCGAGGGCCATTACTATTTCTTCTCCTCTACACTATAGCTGCTGTTGAAGAGATGGGATTCTTCATATCTAGTGCAAATCTACTGAAGTTGGAGTAAACCTGAGGGCACAGCCACCCCCGCACTGAGCCTGCGCCCCAGCAAAGGTGCTCAGCCCCAACGCCCTGCCAATATGGGGGCAGAGATCTGCTTCCCCAGCCTGAGATGCCTGAACCCAGAATCCCCAAGACCCTGAGGTCCTGGTGGTATAAGACTCACCCTTGCCCCCACACCCGCCAGCAGCCTAGGCCAATTGGGGGTTCCCTGGAGCTCGTCTCCAAAAATCTGCCTGGTGTGAAAGGACCTGGGCTCCTGCCTCTAGTTCAACAAGGTTCATTGGGCTGGGTCCCGAAGGTGGGGCCAATTAATCCCATATCCCAGCTCCCATGGGTGCCACGCCCCCACACCCAGACACTGAAAGGATGGAGGGGTCAGTGTCTACAGCCCTGAAGTCCCTAGAACCCAAAGTCCTGAGAGCTCAGTGGTGAAGGAATTACACTAACACCTACTGGGGGCTCCCCAGAGGGCCAGGCCTTTCAAGGGGGCCTCAACCCCCACTCCCAGCACTGCTTAGGTCAGGGCCAGGTCTAGGAGGCGGGGCCTACAAATCCCCACTACAAGCTCCGGACCCCCCAGGGTTCTGCCCAGCCTCCATCCCCCCACCCCCAGCTGAGGGAGGAGGCCAGATCTCCCAGTCCAAGACCCCTAGACCCCGAGAGCCTGCGACCCCAGTGGCATGGGCCGTGCCCTGCCTGCACCCCTTCCAGCAGTCTAAACTGTGGCAGAGATGTGCTGGGGGCCTCTGCAGGACCTGGGCAGTCCGGTGGGACCTTCTACTCTCTCCTCCTGGCCTAACTGGGCCTAGGGTTGGGCCTGGAAGGCAGCAGAGCCTACTGATCCCCCATCCCCACATGGGGATGTAACCTGGCAGAGGTGCACAGATACCACCCCCTCCCCATGTGGAGGCAGAGGCCAGCTTCCCCAGACTGAGATCTCTGGACCTGGAGTCCCCGAGAACCTGAGGTCTTGGTGGTAAAAGACTCACCCTTGCCCCCACCCCGCAGCAGCCTAGGCCATGTTGGGGGTATGCTGGAGCTCTTCTTCAAAGGCCTGCCTGGTTTGAAAGGACCTCGGCTCCCGCCTCCAGTCAACAAAGCTCACTGGGCTGGGTCCAGAAGGTGGACCTACTAATCCCACCTCCAGCTCTCGACCCTCCAGGGTTCTGTCCAGCCTCCACCCCCCCACTAAGGGAGGAGGCCAGGTCCCCAGTCCAAGACCCCTACACCCCAAGAACCTGTGACTCCAAGACCCCAGTGGCGTGGGCCATGCCCTGCCTGCACCACCTCCAGCAGTCTTAACTGTGGCAGAGGTGTGCTGGGGGCCTCACCCAGACCTTTGTGATCTGGAGGGACCTTCAACTCTCTCCTCCCGGCCCAACTGGGACTAGGGTCGGGCCTGGAAGGCAGCTGTCTACTGACCTCCCCGCCCCAGCCTGGGCCCTGGCAGAAGTTCTCAGACCCCCACCCCTTGCCTACATGGAGGCAGGAGCTGGCTTCCCCAGACTGAGATTCCTGGGCCCAGAGTCCCCAAAACCTTGAGGTCCTGGAGGTATAGGATTCACCCTTGCCCCCCTCCTCCGCCAGCAGCCTAGGCCATGGTGGGGATGCACTGGAGCTCTTCTCCAAAGGCCTGTCTGTTTTGAAAGGTCCTTGGCTCCTGCCTCCAGTCCAACAAGGTTCAGTGGATTGGGTCTGGAAGGAGGATCTACTAATCCCATCTCCCCGCTCCCTTGGGTGACCCGCCTGCACCCCTGGGCACTGAAAGAGTGAGGATCGGGGTCTACAGCCCTGAGGTCCCTAGACCCCTCCCCCCCAGAGGTCTTGAGAGCCGGTGGTGCAGGAATTACCCTATCCCCTACTGGGGGCTCCCCAGAGGACCAGGCCTTTCGAGGGGACCACAGCCCCTCTTCCAGCCTGGCTCGGACCAGGGCCGGGCCTAGGAGGCTGGACTTACTAATCCCCTCTACCAGGTCCACACTCCCAAATAAGGGAGGAAGCCAGGTCCCCAGCCCCCTTGACCCTGCAAACCCATGACTCCAGTGGTGTGTGCCGTGCCCTACCTGCACCCCCTACAGCAGTCTTAACTGTGGCAGAGGTTTGCTGGGGGCCTCTGCAGGTGCTGGGCCATCCCGGAGGATCTTCAACTCTCTCCTTCCAGGCCCAGCAGAGCTTACTGATCCCCCCTCCGCTCCCCAGCCGGTGCCTTGGCAGAGGTGCACAGTCCCCACCCCCTGCCCACATGGAGGCAGAGATCTGCTTCCCCAGCTTGAGAACCCTGGACCTGGAGTCCCCGAAACCCTGAGGTCCTGGTGGTTTAGGATTCACCCTTGCCCCCCACTCCTGCCAGCGTGCACGGGTGCTCTGCTCCAAGGGCCTGCCTGGTTTGAAAGGCCAAACTTTCAGAAAACTTGAGGTGTGGATAGAAATCCAACACTATCATCAGTCGGAAAATAAAGAAATCAGTGACACATTTTTTTTTGTCTTTTTTATTATTTTTTTGCCCAGCTTTTAGGACACCCTGTGTTTTCAGAGTTCAACTGCTCATGTATCGAGATATACAATGATGCAGTGGGCAGTCATGGGGGTGTACAGGCTGGGATGGAATGCTGCTTGGGGGAGTATGATACAGGGTTGTGAAAGGAATTGCTAGCTCACAGGTTAGCAAGCAGCCAGTCTAGCAGCTGTTTCCGTGCCATGTTTCCTACAGCTTCATCCAGCTGACGTTCTTTGGCAAACTTCATGACTTCTTGCAGGAGATCTCCGACACTGTACCCCTTCTCTGCTGCCTTAGCTGAAACCTCAGGGAGCTGTGGAGTGAGAAGTTAATTTGAGTCATGTGATGCTTTCAGAGCTAGGACCCTGCTGGATAAAGTGAGATAAAGTGAACTAACCCCTGCCCGCTGTGCTTCCCCCTGGCCCTGCCCATTCCAACCCTCTTCTTTGATGCCCCGTTGCATTGCTTACCTTCTCCAGTTGTCCATCTTCATCTCCCATGAAGTAGAGCATAGGCACATTGAACTGGGAGGCCGCAATCCATTGCAGGACAGCCTGGAGCTGCTTCTGCAAACTAGTTGTTGAACACTGATTATTGACGATGACTTCAGGTCCAGGAGACTCTGACATTGCTCCTTCGCGATTACATTTGGAGGTGCTGGCTTGGTAATTCGGGTTGCTGGCTAAGGCTTGTTCTTCTAGCTCAGCAAGAGCAGCCCCGTTGTTGCTGTACTTAGCCATGATAAGGCACAGCTTCATCACAGATTCTACCAGCTGATCTATAAATTGTCGGTTCACTTGCTTCATGCCGCTCATGAAGTCCATTTCTTGATTGTCCTGGCACTGGTCTTCCATTTTTTCAGGTCTCTTGGTCATGGATGTTGCTTTGTTTGCCTTGGCTTCAGAACGTTTGTTTTCACCTTCACATAGTTCGTCACAGCTAAAGGGACTCTCGCTGAGCAGTTTCTGAATCAGTGTTAGAACTATGTTGGACATATCCAGTTTTTGTGAGTCGAGCTGTTGAGCTTCCTTGGGTGGGGTAGATGGTCCAGGAGCTCCATGAGATTCTTGATGTTTCATTGAAAGTGCCTTAGTATTTTGGCAACTTCCTGACTTTTCGTATTGGGCACCCAGAGACATAGAGTTCAGACTAGAACATTCTTCTTCGGGTGACTCTTTGCCCTTGGCCTGCTGAGTCAGATGGTACTGGATCAGCATAAGGGCAGAGACGATCAGGTCCTTTGCTAGTGAATCAGTGGAAGGACTGACCTTTTCTTTTTTGTCCTCTTTATTAGGACATACTTTGCTAACCACCTTGTCTGGGTTTCCCTGCTTTTGATTCCACATGGTTAGGCTCTCTTTGAGGATATGTTCACCAACCCTCTCAGCACTGGTTAATGACTTGCACTGATCTGGTTTCCCTTTGCCCTTGTCCTTCCCTTTCATCTCAGCTTTCAGGGCTGAAAACTCAAGGCTTTGGTTCTTGCACTTGGAATCGTGGGACCCGGCTTTCAAGGATGCATATGACAAACTCTGGGACTTAGCATCTCTCTTTTCTCCAAGAAGGGCACCGACCAGACGTTTCAACATAGCCTCCATGATATCTGCAGCATTTTGTTTCCCATGATTGAACAGATTCCTTTTGACAGCTGACACAAAATCGGAGTCGGTCATCAGGACCCCAGTGATGTTATGCAAGTTCTTCATGCAAGAGTCAATCAAATCAGACACAATTTCCTTGGTATGTTTTAACAGCACCCTTTTCAGGACTACACAGGCTGGAATTGGTTGCCCGGAGCTATGTACTTTCAGGGTCTTCATAACAGAAACCATCATGTCAGATGCCACCTGATTTGCATAGACCATGAGCCCTTTGCTGATGGAATCTGCAAATTCTTTGCTGTCTCTCTGGCACATTTGTTTTTCTCCACCCTTGTTCTTGTTAGATAATTCACTATACATAAAGGTTTTCCGGCCACCATCTTTACACTCCTCACCATTGCCCCGCATTTCTGCGGAGGTTACCTCTACAGCATCATGGGCCATTTCAGAAGCTATCTTACTTACAACACTGTGAGGGCTGTTTTTGCCTTTGTCCGCACAGGGTGGATAGATTGAATGGTGAAGGCATTTGCTTCCACCTTCCAATTTATCCTTGATTTCCTTACGGGCCATCTGGATTACCAGAGAAGATAATCGGTTGACGTAGAAGGAAAGGTCATCCATTGAACACTCTCCATCAGGGGAGATAACTGCCCTTGGGGAACTAGGAGATTTGGCTGGAGGAGTGGATGGACTCTGGTTATTGTTGGTGTTTTTAGCGGCTGTCATTTCTAGATGTAGGTTGTGAGACCCATTGGCTGAGTAGTCCATGTTCAGTTGATCAGCATAGACACTATAGCAGTTCCCAAATCTGTGATATTCACTAGCTTCTCCTACTTTATGTTTACAACTAGAGGCTGAGGGACTCAGTGCATGTTGGAAACCCAAGGCATACTTTTGAAGATCGTTGAGAAGCCAATTGAGGACACTTATAGGATCAGAGGGAGTGTGTTTGAAAAGGCATACAGATCCCTCCGTCTAAAAAAAAGAAGAATACCTATCTTTAAGTGTGAGTTAAGTTACTTCTTTCCCTTACTTTATTTTGAAAATATATCTTCTAAACTTAAGAGATTAGAGATCTGACCTTATATGCATTGATACAAGTGCAAGTGGTGGCAACTAACATTTATAGGAAGACATGTATAGTATAGACATTTGTACACTTGACCTCATATAAGCTTCAATATTTATTAATCAATATGAATGTGACACATATCTCATTATGCATGAAAAATTTCAATGTTCACGTCAGTGTACTTGTTTAACTGACTACATGTAATGCAGACACATCATAATGTGTCTTTGTATACTTTGTAGTATGTGCATACTTTGTACATGTGCATACTTTGTATATGTGCATGCATATATGTGTGCATATATGTGTGCATATATGTGTGTGCATGTATGTATGTGTGCGTATAAAGTATGTGTATACTTTGCATATGTGTGTACTTTGTATATGTGTGTTGCACACACATACAACAACATGTGCATGCTTTGTATATGTGTGCAAATGTGAAAATATTGTATATTTTGGTGTATCTCTGATATGTAAATGAGCAAGTGTTGATTTGAGAGATCTACATTTCATATGAATTCACTAACAGGTATAGTGCAGCTATAAACTCACATAAATTCATAAATTCATCTATTGATACACATATTAAAATATTAATGTATATGTTAAAGTATGGCTATGTGAATGGGTGATTGTATAATGACTATGTATGCCAATGAATTAGGTATCAGCTTATGTTATAATATATATATATATTCTATGCCAATGCTTGAGAGTATGTGTTTTGCATATACCTTGGTATCTGAGTATGTGTCTGAATAGGTGAGTTCAGAGGTCACTGAATGTGTGTCCATTTGTGTATTAATGCATACAATCTTGTGTTAGTGAATATGTATCATTTTGTTTAAGTTCGCATATGTGTGTATCGATATGAGATGTGTTTATAAGTGTGGATGCCTATGTCTGAGTTTGTGTTTTTGATCAAGACTTTTGTGTGTTGATGTGAGCATATATTTACATATGGTGTGCATGGATATAAATGGATGCAGCTGACCATATAACTATCTTTTTGAATGTGAGTTGTGTCATGTGTAGTTAGGCATGTGTGACATTTCTTGCACAAATTTTATGTTAGTGAATATTGATGTGTGTCACTGTGTCAATTTGCATGTATGTATCTATGCTTGTGACTGTATGTCCATGTCTGGATATGTGCACAAGAACTATATACCCATTTTCACTTCATCCTAGTAAGGTTGGAGGACTGTGAGGATGACATGCTGTGTGTGCTAATGCCCACCCCAAACCAGGAGTATAACATATAATTTAGAATATATGTTTCACTGCTATCTGAAAGTAGAAGATTCTGTTTTGTTATAATTTGGGAGGTTATTTTTTGAGTCTTGTGGGATACACAGTCCAGCAGAGAACATTAAACTTACCGTGTTACCGTGTGTCTGAAGTCAAGCCTGTGTTCTCTTGAATGTACTCAAATTTATGGCCTGTTTGACAATAACTCTCATATTATCTTTGAACCAGAGTCCTCAGACTTAACACTGGGCTCTAAGAACTAGGAAGGGTGGATATTCAGACGCTAAGTTTACCTTAGACTGATCTGGCTTCTCCGTGTCCTTAATCACGATGATTTCTTTTTCTTCCAGATTTCCCAGGTTTAAGTCGTCACTATCACAGCTGGAACAACTAGCATCCTAAAGACCAAATAATTGATTTTAGAGACTTTTCAAAGTTGTTCCCACCCCCATTACCTCTTCAAAGCATGAATATCATGTCTTCTATTGGTTTCCCATCCATTAAAACCCTGAGAGGAACAGAAAACACTCACCTTGGAATCTTTATCTTCTACATTTAAGGTGGACACATCGACAAAGCATATCTGTATTAAATTAGAATGAATTTAGAAAAATTCTAGAGAAGTGGTCATAATTTCTTTTTCTGGGAGGTGGTAATAGCACTTACCTTATAGAAGGTTCTGGTATGGAGTGACTATGCATAAAATGTTATTAGGATTATTATTAGGCAGATACAATCTTAACATTACTATACTTCCTACATGAGATCACCTACCTGTCCCTTGCCCCGCCCCCTCCCCTTCACCCCCTGCACCTTGCCCCTCCCCTTCATCCCCTGCCCCTTGCCCCTC